>PVIC010011280.1:0-41694 GCA_004025085.1 Thryonomys swinderianus
AAAAAAAAAAAAAAAAAAAAAAAGAAGCCTGGCGTGGTGGCTCACTCCTGTAATCCCAGCACTCGGGAGGCAGAGACAGGAGGATTGCTGAGTTCAAGGCTTGCCTGGGCTACATAGTGAGCTCAGGGCCAGCCTGAACTACAATGCGAGACCCTGTCTCAAAAACAAAAACAAAAACAACAACAACAACAACAACAACAAAAAGAAATATCTGTTGAAAAATGGCAAGTGGGCAATATATCAGAAAACAAATTGAACAATCTTATAACTGGGCAATCTATTATAATTTAATCAATTATGTATATATTATATATTATGTGACATACATATATTAAACATCTATCATGCTTCAAAAAATTAAAAAACTGGCTTACAAGATTTTTTTTTTTTGAGACAGGGTCTCACTGTGTAGTTCAGGCTGGCCCTGAGCTCTCCATCTAGCGAAGACTAGCCTCGAGCTCACAGCGATCCTTCTGCCTCTGCCTTATGAGTGCTGAGATTACGAGATAACACACCCAACATTGTGGTAAGTGGTGCTCCATGGATCAAACTCTGGACCTTGCACTTGTGAGGGAGACACTGGAACCACTGAGATAAATTCATGGCCCATTATAGGACAATTTGTATTAAAAAAATACATTTCACACAAGTAAAAATTCAATAGTAGCTGGAAGTGTTTTACAGCGCTGATTAGGAAATCTGTGATTGAGCGAAGGGAAGTACTAATTCTTCCTGTTCATTCAACAGATAATTTTGTGGTAGTTGTGGTCACCACATACAGGATTCATGTGAATTTCTTCTTCTTTGGATCCCAGATCCAAGGCTGCATAGAAGGGAACACAATGCTTCCAGGCATGATGGGGAACGGGATCTGAAAAGAGCATCGTGTGTTGGGTATTAGCCTCCATCTTGACTCTTTACCCTCAGAATTTATTTATTTTTTTTCCCCTGAATGACCAAGCAGTGACATCCAAGATTGGGGGGAACTTTATGACATGAGGCGCCATTCACTGTGAATCTTTTCCCTCCGTATCCTTAGAGCCACCTAAGACCTTCAAAAGGCATAGAGCACTGTTAAAGGGATCCATTTTGAACACATCACCTCTCATCATTGAATAGTACGCAACATGGTGGATAAGGGGGAATGATTCTCACAGTCAAGTAATAATTTCAGCTTAAACTTTGCAAGACCTAAGGAGAGATCAAGTGGTGGGAAAGTGGAGAAAGACATGAGAGGAATATATAGAAATGTGAAGAAAATAATTTATAGTTATGACCTTTAAAACCTTAAATGTATAATAATTTTCAATTCTTCACAAAACTGTGAAAGTATGATCAAAATACCATCTGGGAGGAGGAAATAATTTTAATACTCTTCTGGACTTATATAATTTATTTTCACATTTAATGTATACATTTTGTTTATTAATTAATTAATTTTTATTAATTTTGTTTATTAATTGTATACACAGGTATACAGTTTCATATTAGTATTATTTTGTTCATTTACTATTTTAAGACTGCTAGTGCCTGCTCTTTTCTCTTCCTGTTTTCTTGGATATATTTGTGTGTCTTTTTAATTTAAAAACACTCTTTCTGTATCTGTCTTTAATTTCTATAATTTCTCCTGAGATAACATCAGGTGCACAGGCAAAGATCCAAGTGTGCGGTTTCTGCAGAGCTCTGCAAATCATGTAAGAACAGGAAAATTTGGATTAGCTAGACCTGCTCTAACACTGTAAGACTGCAATGACCTCCTGCAAAGAAATTTTATGTTTTAATAGTGCTTTGCTGTGAATATTTTATTCGAAATTTCCTTTAAGTAATCAAAAACAAAACTTAATTCTCTGTAGCAAGATACATCATGGAAGACATAAAAGGGTAATGAACTAAATTTTAAATTGTACCTCATGTTATACTGTTTTTAATATCTATGCAGAAGGGAAATGTTCTGAGGCTGAAAACCCATGTTTCCAATGTGTCAGAATGCTCTTTAATGTGCTTCTGTCACAATCGTGAGCATTTGTTGACATTTACTTTACCTCCCTCATGGTTTTCTCATTCAAAAGTTTTGTAGATATGATGGGACATTTACCTTGAGAGTGATTATTAGATCTGAACATACTGCTCTTTCTAAAACACTAGGGAAACCTCTTATTGCTGGTACAAATTCCCAATATTGAGTGTGATCATATGATGTGTATATACAATGTACCAATGAAGATAAAATTTAAAAAAATGCCTCACCCATCATGCTGCCACTCTTAAAGTGTCATTCCATGATTAAACTGAAACTCATATAATACAAATATACCTGAGAAGAACAACACAACAGCTTTAAACATTTCAGAATGTGGTATATTTGAATTCCATTCTGAAAGTGGGTGTTAAAAGGTAAGATGTAGAGAGAATTAACTATAAAATCTCTAGAAGCCTCAGTAGTATGAGGCGTCGCAGTGAAGGAACCGGGCAGACCAGCCTTTGACTTCTTTCCTTCTGTTTTGGAGGCAGCAGAAAGTAAATGTACTCGGTCATAATTGTAGGAGATGATAATTATTAGTTGCAAATCTTAGTAACTAAAATAATCATTTTTATCTTTAATGCTTTAGGACACAAATATTATAAAATTAAAATATAGATGAGGCAACCAGGGAAAGGTTAATTACTTAAGTAAAAGTAGATTTTACCATTCCGGAGAGAAAAATTTGAAGGAATTTCAGTAGAGTCTTATTTTCTCATTTCATTGTACTAAATGCATAAGAAAATCAAAATAATGAATTGCTTTTATGATACAAGCAGAAAAAATTGCCCTTAATTTTCACATATAAAGGACCTCTACATAGATGTCATATAAAATAGTCAAATTATAGAAGTGGAAAGCACAATGGTAGCCTCCTTGGGCAAGAAGGCAGGATTTCTGGACTTGTTAATGATCAGATTCAAATATTTATTATTTACTTAAAAATTTACTGTAAGAGCAGATCTCATGTTGTGTTCTTACTACAATAAATATACAATGATAATATGTATATATATATATATATATATATATATTCATATTGCCTTCTGAAAGGCAAATATTAACTCAAGTCTCTGTCTAGTAAATTACTCTAGTCCAAATTTCCATGTTAATACATAAACTTTTATGGAAAGCTCAGCTCCTTGGATTATGACATGCTGTTTAACCTACCCCCCAAATTTTGCAGACATTAAAGTTGTTTTCATAAGCTTCCTTATATTTCTCACGAGATAATTATAATCTAGAAATATATGTATATGTATATATATATGATAACCTAGATAAATATAACCTGGAAATAATACTGTAAAAAAGTGACCAATGGATAAAAGGACCTCCTTCTTTTCTTGAAATTGAGAAAAGTTTATAAAATTTCTATATCTGTTCTAAAGTATTAATGAAGTGAATAGACTTCCTAGATGTGCAGATATTTCATGTGTTGGAGAATGAGACACCAAACCCTGTGACCTAGAGTAAAAAGCTAAGTTAAGAAGATGGCAAATCTAATGCTTAGCAATAATCAATTCAGACCTCATGCTTGTCAGGTTCCCACCTATTTCTCAGTTTCATAAGTCCCCGAAGTGCCTTGAGATTGACTGCTTTGTAGCATTAATCTTCCACATTAACCTTTATTCATGTGAAGTTTGCCCTTTAGGTCAGGTGTGTGAATATATGGATTTGTTTTTGTCACTGAAAATACATGGGGATCTATGTCACAGATTAAAAATAAGTTGACTTATCTCCCTTCTAGTTTGTCTCTGATAGCCTTATGATACCAAGTAATGTAGGAATGATCAAAGGATGATAAATACCATATGTCAAAAGACTCCCAGTTTTTTCTCAAATATTCTCACCTTTAAAACATTATAGCAGCATATTTTGATGCCTTGACCTTAAAGAATTTTTGAATTAAGACCAAGATTTTTCACGGAGGACAAATGTTTGAGGATTTTTTTCCTTGAGGCAGTTATAATTTGTGTGATTTTGGGTGTCAATTTATTAGATTAAGTGTTATCTAGCAAACTAGTAAAACAGTAATTCTGGGGGTGTCTGAGAGGATGATTCTGGAGAGAACTGCATGGGTTGTAGTTCTGAGGAAGGTTGTATGGAGTAGGCTCCATACAATATTCTGCAAACACAGAACTAAAACAGTTTTGTCTTTCTTCTGGACCTAGAATTCTGTTTCTCCTATCTTAAGAACTCTTGGATTTCTATTCTTTGAACCTCAGGACTGAGACCTCTGCCACAGACCTCTCACTTTCAGGCCTTTGGTCTCAGACTAAGAATTTCACCATCACCTCCGCGTTTCTGAGGTTTTGGACTTGGACAGAGACACAGGGCTAGCGTCTTAGCCTCCAGCTTCACATCACCCATCCTAAGACGTGTCCACTGCCATAACTGTGTAAACCGGTGTCTCTCAGGATTCTTCTCTCTGTTATTTATCTATCAGTTTACCACCTATTTGTCTTTCTGTCTATCCATTTACAAATGTCTTTACTTTTGATTTGATTGTTCTGAAGAATTTTGACTAATGCATGTTCTAAAAACATAACACAATCTTAATATTTAAAACAATAAATAATACATAATATTAGATTCAATTATCATAAAACAAAAATGAGATGATTATGTATATCAAATAATTTATTAGCATAAACAAGTACTTATTTCTTTATTGTTCCTGAACTACTCTTAAATTAAGTAATGCTTTCAATATTTACATAAATTACATTATCAAATTGTCAATTAACTCTAATCATCTCAAGCCTGGAAACACATAATTTTTAATAAGAAGCATTGAAAAATAATTTTAAGAAATATAAATGTTACTGTTTGTTTAGTTCGTTGCTATTAAAATGTTGCCATTTGAATAATCTACATTTATAATATAGTGCCTAGGCTATTATTAAAATAGCTTTAGTAAATACATTTATTTAGAAGTTAAAAATGAACACTATGTAACTGTAGTTTCTACTCTGCTATTTACTGAAATATTATAGAAAATAATAGTGGCATATAAACAAGCTATAGAGGCATTATCTATATATTAATAAATTGTCACCTTTGTCAAGACATGAAAAGTATCAAAGTCTTAAGGTATATATTGCTTTCAGTTTAGACCTTAAGAAGTTGTGGAAGCAGATGGAAAGACTGAATCTGGACCTATGGTTTGGTTGTCACGATGCCACTGGAAAACCGATGTAGCTTTGGTAATGACAGCTGGGCCTTCAGCACTGGAGGACTTGGCAGGACATCTGAACTAATAGGACAAACTAGGACCCAAGACCCTCACAACACAAATGATTGAGTGAACTGAACAAAGACCTTCTACAGTCCTGTCCTAGGAGTGAAGAAAGTGCAATAGAGCTGGCAGAAGCTGACAGAGATGAGAACAGGTCTTCTACGCTCTATAGCCTCAGACTGTACAGCACAGTCCTTGCTGCCTCTACTCTACCTACCTGACCTAGGAAAGGTTTTCTTCTCCCAATCATGTTCTAGAACCATGTAAAAAAAGGGTATTCTGGGAATTCTCCTGCCAACTTCTTTATGCAGATGACCAGCAATATAGAATCAGTCAACTCTCCTTACTTTTTCATCCCTCTGTCTTTTCAGCCTGTTTAAAAATTGCATTTCCACTGAAGTCCCATTGAGATTGCCTTCATTTAGTTGCTTTTTCAATAAAATTTTAGATTTTTCTTCTTTAAAAATCTGGTTCTTTTTTCATGCCTATAATCCTAGCACTTGGGAGGCAGAGCCAGGAGGATTGTTGAGTTCAAGGCTTGCCTGGATTACATAGTGAGCTCAGGGCCAGCCTGAACTACAAAGCGAGACCCTGTCTCAAAAACAACAACAACAAAAAATCTAATTATTTTCACTGAATTTTCCTTAATATATTTTGCTACTACTCAAAAAGTCTGTAGTAGAAAGCATCTCCCAATAATAATGGAGGTTAATATTCAACAAGATTCATTATTTTTCTTAATTTAGTTCAATCAGTTACCTTGCTGATTTTCTGATAACTTCCATCAGTTGCTTTGTAAATAAATTGAATTTAACATCCCAAAGAATGTATTATTTTAGAATAATAACATTTCATTTCTTTCTTTAGTTTTAATTATCTTCCATAATTTTCTTCTCTATGCCTTGCTTTGGGACAGCTTTATTATGATAACAGCAGTATGCTTATGTTATTTTAAATTATGGTATCATGTCACTTATATATTATATCTAAATATTGTCATTTAATATATGTTCTGTTAATAGTTGCTGATAATTTAGTTGTTTCTGCTTTTAGTTAGGGTACTGTTCTTTAACTTTTAGGAAGTGTGTCTGTGCTATGTTATTGTACATACAGATGTTAATATTACATGGCTGTTGAAACTATTCCACAACACTAACAGAAAACTCCTAGGGAGTAAACTTAACCAAGAAACTTAACCAAGAAAATAAAACTTAACCAAGAAAATAAAAAATACTCAAATGAAAGTTAGATATCATTGTTGAAGAAAATTAAAGATAAGAAATGGAAATATTTCCTATTTTCATGAATAGGAAGGATAAATATTAATGAAATGCCTATAGTATTCAAACTGACCTAGAAATTGAATAAAATCTTAACAAAAAAACCCAATGGTATTCTTCAAATGACTAGAAAATAATTTAAATTTATATGGAAGCACAGAAGACACTGAATAGCTAAAGCAATCAATCATAAGGATAAAGCTGAGGCTATCAGCACAGCTGTTCATGAGGTGAACTGAAGAAGCACAGTAACCAACACGCAAAATGTTAACATAAGAAATGGAAACATGGAGGAATAGAACGGAATGGAAAACCCAGAAGTAAATCCACATATCCACAGTCAACCAATTTTCAACAAAAGGACCAAGACTATGCTGTGCTTTGGAAAAAGACCATCCGATGACATGGTTTTGGATTAACTGTACACGCTCATACAAAAGAGTGGAATTAATCCCTTTCTTTCAGACTGTGTGAAAGTTAATTAAAAATGGGTCAAAAATCTAGCCATAAGATGTAAGTTTCTGAAAGTACTAGCAGAAAAACATCAAGAAAACTCTTGAGGCCTTGGTATAGCCAATGACTTTCTGAACAGAAGTTCAAAATCTCAGGAAAGTAAAGCAAATATTAACAAGTCCAGTTACATCAAAGTAAAAGGCTTCTGAAGAACAAAGCAAACAACAAAGCAAAGACACAACTTACAGGATGGGAGAGGAAAAAAAATCACCAACTCTGAATGCAGCAGAAGCTTTATATTCAGAACATACAAGAATTTCAAAAAATTTTTTAAAAAACCCTCAAAATAGCCAGGGATGTAGGTCAGTGGTGCCCCAGCTGCCTGGCAAGACAAATGTCCTGAGTTTGATTCCCAGTAATACACACACACACACACACACACACACACACACACACACACACACAAACACACTCAGAGTAATCTAATTTTAAGATGGGCATATTATCCAAATTGACATTTCTCAAAGTCAAAATTGCACATAACAAGAAACCATATAGAAAAACATTCGGTATATTTAGATATCAGCAAATACAATTCAAAACAACCCTGAAATAATGTCTCATCCCAGTTAGACTGGGTGTTATCAATAATCAATAGCAAACAAATGCTGGCAAGCATTTAGATAAAAAGGCATTTACATACTGTTGTTGACACTTATTATAGCCTTATGGAGAACAGAATGGAAATGATTCAAAAAGTGAAAAATAGGTCTACAATTTCATCCAGATATTCTACTTCTAAGCTTATGCCCCCCAAAAATAGGATGGAAAGAAGGGGCAAGGAGAAAGAGAGTTAAGGAAGAAATAAGTACAAAAAAGTTGTAATTGCATGCTTACATTACTGCTGAGTCATTCACAAGAAATAAATATGGATTTGACCTAGTTGCCTTAAACAAGTAAACAGAAAAAGAATATGGTATAAAATATAAATGACAGGCTACTAGGCTATCAAGAAAAAAGAAATCCTGTCCTCTACAGAGAAACAGAATTAGGGCTCAATATTTTAAGTGAGATAATCCAGACACAGAATGGTAACTATTACATGTTCTTTTTCATATGTAGAAGCTAAAGTAAGTTAGTCAGAATCTCCAACAGTGCTTATTAGAGATTGGGAACAGTTTGGGAGAAAGGGTGGAGAAAATCATTGTTGGGTTCTATCTGATCATTTTACACACATGTATGGAAACATCATATTGAGACATACTCATGTAAACATAACATGAACTGATTAAACATTTTTAGTGTTAATTTACCAAACATGAAAATTGGTGTTGTAAGGTGTTATTGTGGAGGATATTGACATATTTTAATATAAATATTATTGCATTTGAACTATAGTTTCTTTTCTTCTTTGCCATCATTTCTTTGCTTTAATTGCTATTGTGTTGATATTTTGTGGTACATATCTATGTCCATAATTTTCATTTCTTCTAATGTCTTTTTTGTCACATTCTAATAGTAAATTTCCATTTTCATTTGTATGGCTAACCAGTTGACACAATAAAATTTATTGAAAATATGATTCTTTATTTTGTGTTTATTTTAATATATTAAAATATATCTATCCTATCCTACATAGAACAGATTTAGAATCTTTCATCTCCAGGAATAAAAATTTTCCATGTTGATTTTTTTCAAGGATGAATCAATTATTCTTGGCTATTTAATTTCTTAAAAGAAAAACTTCTGAGGGCTGGGGATTTAGCTCAAGTGGTATCGTGCCAACCTTGGATGTACAAGGTCCCAAGTTCTATCCCCAGTACCTCAAAAAAAAATTGAGTTCTTAAGGAGTAAGAAAGAGTTGGTATTTTTAATGAAATTTCATATAATTCATTTTAAATTTGAAAAGATACATGATATTTCACAACACTAAATTCACTATGTGGTCATCTATTTTACACAAATGTTTGAGCACATATAATATTTATAAAGTCGGTAGTAACATTTATTTTATTCTTGATGCTGATTTTTATGGATTTTCTCCTTTATACTAACTACTATAAGAACAAATACTTACAGGACTAAATTTTAACTGTTATCTATTACCCACTAGTTTTTTTTCATTAATAGATACTTTAATTTTATTTTTCCATCATATAATTTTAGGTTTAATTTTCTGCATTTTTCTAACTTATTAAGTTAGCTGATTAAGTATTTTCTTTTTATCTTCCCTGTGTTGTACATTAAAGTCATAAATTTTCCTTTGGATACAGCTGCTTTCAGTGTAGTAGATTCTTATGTACAATAATTCATTTTGATTAATAGAAACTATTATTACTCATTTGATTTAACTTTTGATCTATGGCTTATTTAGAAGGATGTTTATTTCCAAATTATGATTTTTTGCTTTTTGTTTTTTTATTTATACCTTCATTTATTTAGTCATGAAACATTTTATTACTTTCTCCTTTAACTGAGCACTGCTTTCTGATGAATCAATTTTAAAAGTGAAATATTCAAATTAACCTATTGTCTATTTTGCTTTTTGTGCTTGTACAATGTTTTAACTACATCAAGTAATTCAACTCTAGTCATTTGGCCAAATTTAATATCCTTTTGCTTGTCTATCTCACTACCAGTCACTATTCCCTTTCTAAGTTCTGCCCCTAGAATGAATAACATCAAACTACAGTGATGTTTTGAAATCTATATATGGCTATAGCAGCACAATTCATGATAGCTAAATCTTGGAATTTTCGTCTGCCCATCAAACAATGGTTTAAAAATGGAGTATTTATTCTCACAGAGTACTGTTCTGGTTTAAAATAGGATAAACTTGCCAGGCATGGTGGCTCACACCTGTAATCCCAGCACTCGGGAGGCAGAGACAGGATTGCTGAGTTCAGTGCTTGCCTGGGCTACATAGAGAGCTCAGGGCCAACCTGAACTACACAGCAAGACTCTCTCAAAAAAAAGTATAGGATAAACTTGAGTTATTTATTGAAAAGTGGCTTCACCTTGGGACCACCATAATAAGTGAATTAACTCAGAAACACAATCTTAAAATATTCCATAGTTTCGCTTATATTAATAATTATATTTTATATATAAATATACAATTAAATTTAAAAATAATAGAGAAAGAATATAGTAATCCAGCATGGAAAATGTGTATTAAAATCAGCACCCCACATTTAAAGATCCAGTTCAAAAATGGACATCCAGAAAGAACAGACACTTTTCAGAAGAAGAAATAAAAGCAGCTAAGAAGTATATGAAGAAATGCTCAATGTCACTGGCCATTTGAAGATGCAGATGAAAACAACTCTGAGATTTCATCTCACGCCACAAAGAATGGCTGCTATCTTGAAATTAGCCAGCAACAAATGCTGGTGAGTTTGTGGAAAAAAGGAACACTTCTCTACAGTTGGTGGGAATGTAGACTAGTACAACCATTATGGAGATCAATGTGGAGATTCCTCAAAAAATTAGGATCAGAGGTTTAATTTGACCCTGCTATTCCCCCGCCAGGGATATACACAAAAGATTACAAGATTCCTATCACAGAGACATGTGTACACCCATGTTGATAGCAGCTCAGTTTGTGATAGCTCAATCTTGGAAACAACCCAAATGCCCATCAACTCTAGACTGAATAAAAAAGATGTGCTGGTTTAAAAAAATAAAATAAAATGAAGTATTACTCTGCCATAAAGAATGATAAGATTGAATCATTTATCTCTATCCTCAAATGGATGTACCTTGAAGACATACTCAGAAGTGAAATAAATATGTCACAGAGGTGTAAATATTGTATATTTTCTCTGATATGAGAAACTGAAGTTATAAATGTTTTCTAAAATACATGGCTGATATTGTGAAATAATATATATTCAAAGTGTAATGAGGTTTATGGGTAAATAATGAGGAAAGAAAAAATTGATGGTACAAAAAAAGGAAACAATGCTTGTATATATAGGGGCAGGGGGAGGTAGGGTGGGTAGGGGAAGGGGAAAAGTGAGAATAAATTTGTGTAATATACTGGTACAAATTCTCAATGTGGAGTATAATTCTGATGTGTATATAGAGTGTAACAATAAAATGTACCAATAAATTATAAAAAAAGAAAAATGTACACAGCTGGGTTCATCTATATCTTCAAAGAGAGTTTCAGTAACTATAATCATTATTCATTCTCAGGAACTAGAAAAAAAGAAAGTATACTGTGATTTAATACAACTATTTTGCATATTTGATATATTGCTTTCTCAATTTGGTTTTCAATTTATATATATGATAATTAACTTTACAAAGTCAGGTAAGTAGATAAATAAATTTGTTATTGGAAGAAGTAAAGAGAGGAGGAGAGATTGCAAAGAAGAGAATTGAAATGTGGGGCAATTTACCTCAGTGAATGTCATAATTATACACTGAAAATTACAAATCTCAACATTGTGTGTGATCATGATGTATCTATAGAATGTACCAATAAAGATTAAAAAACATGCTAACAAACAAAAAATGACTAAAATTAAATGAATAGCATCAAATTAAAATGTCTGATTATTTTAAACAAGAATATAAACCCATGAAATCCTTTTCAAATTCAATATACAAAATTGGTGCGTTGTTACGTCAAATCTTATGTGTCTTTTTCACTTTCCATGCTTCTGGTTCTAAGCCATCTTTGAGGGCCGCACGTTACTTTACATTCAGTTAGTTTGACTGTTATGTAGAGTACACTCTGTACTTGCTCTACTGACTGCTTCTTCTGCATCCAGTCAAATAAATATATCAAGCAAATATTTTCTAATATGAAATGTACTTTTATAACAAATGTTATTTTAGAATTTATATTTATTAATAATATCATCTTAGGGGCCGGAGATTTAGCTCAGTGGTTCCAGCGCCTGCCTCACAAGCACAAGGTCCTGAGTTCGATCCTGGAAAGCACACACAACAGTGCTGGGCATGTTGACTCATGCCCACCAGCAATCACACTACATACCACAGTGCTGTGCCTGGTGGCTCATAACTGTAATCCCAGCACTCGGGAGGCAGAGACAGGAGGATTGTTGAGTTTGTGGCTTGCCTGAGCTACATAATGAGCTCAGGGCCAGCCTGAACTACAAAGCAAGACCCTGTCTCAGAAAAATAAAAAGGATAATAATAATAATAGTAATAATATAATAATAATAATAATATCATCTTAAATATTTTATATTTAAATTTATTTGACACATTGGTTAAAACCTTCTCTATATAAAAGTCCTCCAAATTACAGAATAATTATGTGCACAGATACATAGCATTATAATTATGGCACAAAAACTGAATTATTTGATTTCAAAAGATTTTAACAGATACCTTTATTTTAAAGCAGAAAACATGTATGTTATATACAAGTTAAAATAATTAAAGGTTAGATTCCTCAAGTGATTGTTATTAATACCTATCTTGAATATCTAAAACAAAATTCTACAGTCCCATAAATCTGTAAGAATATTTCACAATATTCCAAATAAATGCAATATGTCTACAGTGATCTTACTGAAAATTTTTGTTTTATACTAATAACCAAAAGAAGCATTTTGTATTCAAATAGCATTTTAATTTATGTGCAAAATAATATAATATATAAAAATTTTATCTCAGAATTCTAGAATAATTTATTCATGAAATAATTATAGAAACATAGTTTCTATATTTCAGAAACTCTTAGGTTTTCAATACAGACTGATGAACAAAACACCTCCCTGTCTTGGTAAATCATATTCTAATGAGGAGAGAGGCAAAACAAATTTTTTTAAGTTACATAATATTTTTGGGGGAAATCAGTCCTATAGAAATAGAGAATGATAGGGAGGACGAAGAGAACTAGAAGAATTTCAATTAAATTGCTAATCATCATAGGGAAAAATTGAGCACCTACTTCTTTGAGAGCACCGAATCCTGACCACTAGACCACCAGGGAAGTGCTTCCTACTTCTTTGAATAAGTTCTCTGTTCCTTTCCCTTCTCTCTTTCTGAAGTATCATACAAACTTTTCATATTTCCTATGAAAATAATATTTTTAGTTTTGTTTGTCCTGGGACTTATGACAGGAATTAATTTAGAGTGCAGCAGAAGTTGTTAGAATCACATCATTTTAACATGAAGTAGTTTTGTGATTATAACGTCAGTAGGTTTGTTTTCTTTTCTTCTTTTGTTGTTAAGTCCTTCATATTAAAAAAATTAAGTTCTTGGGCTGACATCCACAAGATGGCCAACCAGAAGGATCTGGCATGACTCACCAAAATATGAGAAAACTTAGTAAAAGCAAGAACAATCCCACTGGAATGTTTAAGACAGAGCCCCACAGTACAGGGAGAATGTGGCAGAGAACCAAAAGCATGAAAACCTTAGGAGCCTTATGGAAAAGGATCTAAACACATAGGATATGTTCTGCTATCTCTCCAGCAAAGATCAAGCAGTATGCAATAAAAGATAAAATAATTAAAATATCAGCCAGAGAGTAAAATAGTGAACAAGAGAGAAAGGAGCTAAAGATATATGAAACAACCAGAAAAGAATATAGTAGTAGTTCATCCCTACTCATCAGTAATTTTCAAAGTAAATGATTACGTTCACCAGTTCAAAGATGTCTACTAGCTAAATGACTAAACAAAGAACATTTTGTAATAGCAATAACATACACAGAATACTTTAAAAAAATGTTTTCCTTTTGTAAAGAAGCGATCAGTTCCTAAGAAAATTAAAGTTATCCAATATAGAAGTACCTAAAATGGAGTCTATCCTACATTCTAGGACTTAGTTACATTTTCAGTTTCTTATACCAGAGAAAAGATATGGTATTTACACATCTATGACCTATTTATTTCACTTATGAGTATGTCCTCAAGGTACATCAATTTGAATATGTAACTAAATTCTAGAATGTATGATCAACACTGTAAAATAGTGTATCCTAAGGGAAATGGGGGGGCAGAGGAAAGTAACAAGGGGAAAGAAAACAATGTGGTGGTAAAAAAGAGGGAAACAAACTCATGTATGTAGGAAGTAGGGAGTTGTTAGGTAGGGGAATGGGAAAAAATGAGAATTAAGTTGTGTCCTATAGTGGTACAAATTCTCAGTGTTGAGTGTGATCATGATGTGTATATAAAATGTACCTATTTCACAATAAAAATGTTTAAAAAGTACCTAAAACAAAATCACCAAACCAAAAATATAGATGGAAAAGTGTAACACCAGGGAAAATACCTGGATGCACTCAGACTTGACAAACACAAACAGAGGAAAGTTATAGGAGATTTTACTACCCTAATATATATAATTAATGAAAGCATTGCTTTGATGGCATACAAAAAGCAGAGTGTGGAAATGACTTGATAATTTAATTCCAATGAATTTTAAAAGTAAAAGTTTGTGGCCGGATGTGGTGGCTCACGCCTGTAAACCCAGCACTCGGCAGGCAGAGATAGGAGGTTGCTGAGTTCTAAGCTTGCCTGGGCTACATAGTGAGCTCAGAGCCAGCCTGAACTACAAAGTGAGACCCTGTCTCAAAAAAAAAAAAGTAAAATTTTGTGTTGTGCTTGTAAATTGTGGATCAGAAAATAATTTCTACCGAGCTACAGTGAAAGCTACTGTTGTCCTTAAAATGTTTAATTCCACTATTGACAAATACTCTTTTCTTGTCCAATTATGACACAAAATAATATATTTTCTCCTAGAATTACAGATAATTGGGCTCATTTCATATAATCTCAAACTCTCAGTTCTTTACAGCAAGTCCCCACACATACATGGTCCAGCTGACACTATCTCCGTAAGAAATATTCAAAGTCTTGTGTTGATACCATTTATCAAGTGAACATATAAATGTCCTCATTATTCATGACAGACAGCACCCAAAGTGTACCCAGCATTAAATTGCTTTTGAACCATCTACAATCTCCAGAAATGTCTCTTTCTAAATGCATTTTGCAGTGAAATTCAATTTGAATTCTTCATTTACTAAAGCGACACACAAAGGTCTATAGATGGGCTTGAAGGTCACTTTGGCATTGTCCCTGGAAGAAAAACTTTGCTATATTTATGCAACAAAACCTGGGAATGTACTGCATTCACTGAATAAGATTGGACTATACCTGTGTGGCTCTTTTTTGGTTAATAATGTAGTAAATTTACTCTTTTGCTAAACACAGAGGCATGTCTTTTTAAAAACTGAAACAATGTATAGCTTTGAAAGAGATGCCTGTAGCCAAGAAGCGTGATCTACTCCAGGATTATCAGCGACTGTGAGAAGGACCACTCACTAGAAGTTAGCAGAAGTGAAGCCAATTTCTGAAGGCTAATCATGCTGGTCTATTCTTGGAGGAACATGGTATTCCAGTAGCAGCGACCATTACCAATTACTGTTTCTACTTGGCAAAATGAGTGGGTCTAAGTTATTACTCAAAGGTGTTCTCAAAACAGAGGTATATTTAGACTGCTGACACCAGCAATTGTGTGTCATTCACTCAGATGGGAGTTTGATGCTATGTTTTACAGTTTGTAGTCAAATACACTTAACTTAGGCTTTCAGAGTTCAGAGAGTGTCTCACAAACAGTTTGCACCAAAAGCATGTTTGGCAAGGTTTCTTTAACTGTCTAAATTCTGGTAAATCTCAGAGTAACAGAATTATTTATATTGTTACTGCTCCTGAACTACTTAAGTGAAGATTCCTATTATCAGTCATTTCTAATTTTCATATTGAAACACTCTAAAAAATGTGTATAATAATATCTATAAAAATAGTGCATAATTATATCTGCTTTCAAACTGCTAATTTATACCCATTGATTAATAATGACAAATGGCCCCTGAAAACATAAATTTAAGAAATACACTTAGTTTTAAGTTTACTTGAAGACATTTAATGTAGTAAAGCTATATGACTAGTATCTTTGGTTGTTGTGTCAAGAAAACCTTCTTGTTTGAAGTTCTTGTGATTATTATGCTGAACTGTACCCAACCCGCCTTTTTTGGGAGGGAGGGTGTTATTAAAATTCTCTAATTTGAGTGATTTTTTTCAGTATATGTAGAATTTGAAGGGAAAATTTAGTATAGGAAAAGGTTGGAATGAGAAAGATTTTAAATCTAAAATAAAAAATAATGAACTGTGTTTTAAAGTTAGTCAAGTAGAGGGAAAGCAATCATTTATTATCACCAAATGAAAAAGACGTAGGTCAGCAGTCCTGTGCAAGTCCTGACTAAAAACCCGTTTACTGTCTCTGAGCAGTGAGATCATGTATATTCTCTTCAATTTTCTTTCTTCCTTACACTTGCTATATTTTACCATGAACTTCTTTTAAAAAATCATAGGTATTTATAATTGTGATGAAATGAGGTCCATTTTCTGTTCAATTCGTTTTTAATTGGAAAAACAAGAATGTATTTAAGAAAATAAATAAAGGGTGAGAGACTTAGCTCAGTGGTTCCAGCACCTGCTTCACAAGTGCAAAATCCTGAGTTCAATCCCTGATAATCACATACAATGCTGGGCGTGGTGACTCACGCCAACCACCAATCAGTACCACATACCACAGTACCGGGTGTGGTGGTTCACGCCTGTAATCCCAGTACTCGGGAGGCAGAGGCAGGAGGATTGCTGAGTTCAAGGCTTGCCTGGGCTACATAGTGGGCTGAGGGTCAGCCTGAACTACAAAGTGAGACCCTGTCTCAAAATAAATAGATAAAAAATAAATAAATAAAGCCATAGAAAAGATATACTAAAATAAATGGTTTTAATATGAAGATGTTTTGCAAAACATAAAGTATTTTTACTAGATGAAAATATAAATAATTTCAATCTTGGTTGATGTTAAATATAATGAGTGACACAGAAAGTTTTAAAAAAAAACTGTCTAGTTCAATGTCATTTGGATTGGGGGTACTTTTTCCAATTTTTTAACCAATGATTCTGGAATAAAGTAGAAAAAAATTACCTTCAGTATTTTGCCACTGACTTAGAATAAAGTTAGTTTCATGTTTAAAATGGCTCTTCTGAGGAATGAAGGCAGGGGGCTATTACAACAATGCAGATATCCCTAGGGTTTTTTTTTTTTTTTCCCCTGAGAAGACGACCCAAGATGTTATCTTCTTAACGAACACACGGGCTCTCTAAATAGGAGCTATTTTGAAGTAACTCTTATTTGGCTGCAGAAATTGTGTTACACTCCAACTCTCGCTAATGACTCCTCTCCCAAACTCAGCCCTCTTATACCCCATGTTTAATGAGTGACCATATTGCCAGGAATCTCTGGAGACACTAAGGATTTTTGTTTGTTTAGGATAAATTTCACACAACAAAATCTGTTGTTGATTTTGAATGGAAATAGAAAGTAGTCTATCTCTACAAAAAGTAATGATTCAATTCCCAGGCATCCAAATCTGACTCAGTCTAGCCACTCAGTCATCCCAATAAACAGTCTTACGTAACAGCATAAACATATACTAGTTTCCTTCGTAGCTTTAGAATTCATTTAAATAACTTTTCCCATTCATATTTTATGAACTCATCCCTTTTCTCCTAGATTGCAGGAAGAAGAAGAAATTTTTATTTTGCAGTATTTAAAATATCCCACATCTACAACTGGATTCCTCAAACATTTCCAACAGAAATGTGAAATGGTACAATCCCAATAAAAACTACTTTAGCAGTTTCATAAAGCATCAAACTTAACTATAAGTCGGCAATCACACCAGTGAGTGTTGATCATGGAAAAATAGAATTTTATAGATACAAAAATCTTTGTACAGTGGCTAAGCAGCTTCTTTTGCAATATCACAAGCCAGAAAGCCAAAAAAAGTCCTCAATGAATGAATATAGAAGGATTTAAAAAAAATGGTTCTGTACATCCACATAAGGGACAGCTGCTCATCAGTTAAAAAAAAAAAGCACGTTTTGGTGATCAGACTAATTAGATGAAATCCAAGGCACAATACTTAGTGAAGAAAAAAACCTTCAAAACTTTCCATACTGTGTCTATTATCCCATGGATACCACTTTCTTAAAATAAAAAAGAAATTTCAGAGATAGATAATAAAACAGATGAAGTGTCTACTGGTCAGACTGTAGCAGGATGTGACTTGTATAGAGCATTTTGTTGTGGAGACAGAAGAGTCTGCATTTTTTTTTTTTTTTCTTTTGAGACAGGGTCTCGCTTTGTAGTTCAGGCTGGCCCTGAGCTCACTATGGTGCCCAGGCAGGCCGCCACGAATTCAGCAATTCTCCTGTTTCTGCCTCCCGAATGCTGGGATTACAGGCGTGAGCCACCACGTCCGGCATTGTGGTATGCAGTGTTGATTGTTGGTGGGCGTGCTTCCATGCCAAGCCTTATATGTGGTTACCAGGAATCGAACTCAGGACCTTGCTCTTGCGAGGCAGGCGCCAGAACCACTGAGCTAACCCTCCAGCCCTGGAAGAGTCTGCATTTTGACTGGTGGCTAAATTGTATGATAACAATAAAATGATAAAAATTCTCACTCTTTGAAATACTTAAAAATAAATCAAATTTTTGTCTGTGGTTTAAGAGTTCACAACTGTGAATAAGCCATAATCCACTGTATTAACCTGTGTATAAACTTATATGGAACACACAAACTATTCTTTTCCCATAAAAGAAATAAAAAATACAGAAGCTATTATGACATTTAGTACAATATTTTATACAGAATATTTAAATCCTGATATTTAAGAGAAAAATGCCTCTTTAAAAAAAGCAGTGGCAGTTTTCAGACTAATGTGTTTAAAAAGATATGTGGAGCATATGTATAGAAATCTTAATTTTTATATAATTTTATTCTTTATTATTTATCCCCTGATAGAATTGTTAAAATAAGTGTTACAAAATAGCTACTTGCAATTAAAAACAAAAATATACATATATAAAATTATAGTATATTAAATATAAAATATATATGATGTAATACTAAAAATACTTGATGCTTTACTTAAAAACAGTCTAGTTATTGATAGGTATAAGAATATTAAGCATGACTAATTTAGGCTTTAATAATCCAAAAGTCTAAAATCATTATTAAAATTATTGAATGTTTTTGCACTATATTTATTAATCATTTTTTGCTTTTGGGAAATATTTGATTTAGAGAATAGGATAGTTCTTTGATTTAAATTTTGTCAAGAGAGTTTATTTAAGTTTATTCATCATGTTATTTTTCACAAAGGTAACCTAATATGGAGGTATATATTCAGAGCTCTTTTTAATGTTCACATGCTAAAGAATTAGCTAACAAAAGATAGAAAAAGTGGTTTAGCAAATTTATGAAACAGATTAATTATGTCAATGTGATGTACAGCATTCTTGCAACACAGAAACAGGCTTGAAAAAAAATAAAGCCACTTATATGTTATTTCACTTAAAAAAGTTAATCACATAAATAACTAAATATGATGTGGTAGCTAGGAGGCACCATTTAAAAATATTTAGATGATAAGAGTTTGTTTGACACAGTTTAATAAATGATATTTTTCCTTCTATTTTCTTTCTTTAGTCATCCCCTTCTAATCAGGTTTGTGTGTTGTGTTTCCGACCTTGTTATGGTTTATATCTAGACCGCGGCAAAGACTTTTGGACTCAAAGGTGAGGCTTTAGGAAAGATGAAGCCTAATTGGAGGAGGTGGGTCACTAGGGGTGTGGTCTAGAAGGTTCTATATGCTTCCCTCCTCCCTGGATGGCCCGGGGCTTCTTTTCTCCATGCTATGTGCTCTTGCTCCTCTTCCAGGCCCTTTACCATACCTTAGAGCCAGCCCAGTGTGTGCTGAAACTGGTGGAAACTGTGAGCCAAAATAAACCACTCCTCTTTTAAATTGAAACTGTTGGATACTGCATCCCACAACAAGTAATTAGAAGAGATTTACTTCCATTCTCTCAACCAAACAATAATGCTTCTTTGAATATTTTTTTGTATTTTTTTGGATTTTGATCATTTATCCTAATATTAGTATTAACAATCAAATAAAACCATACTCTGTTTTCTCCATATTATTAAGAACCTTGTTTCACTATCAAAACAACTTATTTTAAGATCTTATTTCTGATAGCTCTAGTTGTGTTATGGTGAATGAGTTTTATAAAGACTTTTAAAGACTTAATTTTCCCATCTGAAAGATAAAGCTGTATCAGTCAAATCTTGTCATAACAAAATATTATACAGGATTACTGAAACAAGCAGAACTTATTTTCTCAAAATTTTCGGGGCTAGCATTCTCTGATCGAGAAGTTAACAGAATGGGCTGTGCATGAAGCCGCTGGACATGCAGATGGCTGTGATCTCACTGTTGTGTGACCTTTCCTGTGCCAGGTTCAGAGCCAGGGCCTTTAGGCTAAGAGTCCAACCTATGACCTCATTTACTAATTGTTACCTCCTCTAGAGGCATGTCTCCAATTTCAGTCACATTACTGCTTAATTTAACAAAATAATGTGTTCTGGACACAGTCACAAGAACACTTGAAAGGTCTTTTTTTAACTCTCTGCGGTGTTTTAGTGTACCTTATGTATACAATTTCTTAACAAATGTAAGTGATGGTATTTGTATTTTACCAGAGAGAGTGAAGTCACAATGGTAAATCAGTTGGAAAATGGAAAGATTAATAGGTTCATCAATTAAGTCTTGGTGCATAAAACAATACATAATATAATTTCTTAGATGAGATATTGACTCAATTTACGAATTGGTGGGTAAGCTATTTGGTATGTGTTTGGTGGTGTGGTTCATCGTGTCTGGGCCAGCCTTGGTGGATGTCAGGTAGGGTTTTTCATACAGCTTCCCTGAGCTGATGGATTAGCTGCAGCTGGGAGTTCCTTGTGTGAAACAGCTGGGATCAGTGGGCCTTTCTCCATCTGACCTCTTGTCACTTAACACATGCGTTAAGTGATGTCAATGTGTCTAAAGACAGCAGGAGAAACATCTCAGTCTTCAAGTTCTTTTCGAGGTTCACCTTTCTTGCAATTTTCTAATGTTCTATTGGTGAAATCAAGCCTCACGAAAAGCTCACATTCAAAGAGCAGAGAGACTTCACTTCATAACAAATCTTGTGTAATTCATTATAGATATGCAAAGACCATGAAGGGAAGAATTTATGACACTTCCAATAATATATTACAGAACCATTGACCAGTAGTCATTGAGCTATTAACATAATGCCTTTAGTCATTAATCAGGATGCTTAATCAAAGAGCTGCACTGAGCTCATAGGTCTTACAGGAATGCGGTTATGTTCTCCCATTGTTTGAAGGGCATAACAAGACATGGGATTATTTATTGTTTAAATCTTTTTTCCAATGATTTCTTCAGGAAAGATAATATTTCTCAAGCAAAGTCTCTGACTTTTGGATTCTCCTTGCCAGAATAAAGTAAAGGAACTGCACTCAAGAGTATATTGATATCAAGATTATCTGTGTAATTATTTTACATTTCTAAAAGCCTATCCCCAGGAAGTAAATACCTATAGGCAAATCTGAGATTTTTAAGATTGTAACATATATTGTTTAGATTAGTAGATTCTTTTTCTGTTCCTGTAGTGTGTACAATCAGAATATGTCTCATATTATCTCAGAAGGGATTCCATTTCCACAGAGAAAGAAAAGAGTTCTAACTTGATTTTTTTATGTAAAAAATGTTTCTCATGTTTATAGTCACAGAATATAGAAATTTATAATTAGTGCCTGTGTTACCTTTCCCTGGGAATGGAAATAGGTATCCAAGTTCTGGAAATTTCTCACAATCCTTGGTCACCCCAACAAGAAATATCTACGTGAACGTACAAGTTGACAATAAGTGATGTTGAAATCATTCACAGTATACATCTGCCACTTATAACCAGGCTAAAACATTGCCACAACTCTGAAGTTAAACTCAATACTAATAAATACTCAAAGAAGAGAGCCCAGAATACGTTTGATGTAATTTGAATAAAGGAAGACTGCAGATCAGAGGTCATCACCAGGGATATGAACCTATGAGCACAGATGTCTTAACCCTCAATGCGAAGTTATTGTTCTTATACCATGAAAGTTTTAAAAAATAAAATATTGTGGAAAAACTGATAGGCCATAAAATTAAACATTTTATCATGAATAATTCAGCAGTGTTGAAAGAGTTCATAAGCTTCGAGTCTGTTCTACATTAAGCCCTGGGTGTGCACCATTTGTGTTCTGTCTCTATGGATTCATCTATTCTGGATATTTTACATACATTGAATAATTAAATACATAGCATTTTATATCTGCCTTCTTTTAGTAAACATATCATTTTGGTAATTCATCCACAATGTAATAGGTATTGCATGTTTTATATGTGTCAGTATTCAAATGCATTTCAAGTTGTTTAGCCATATATCCCTTTGTGGACTTTTGAGTTGTTTCTACTTTTTGAATATTATTTTTTCATTGAACTCTTTATTGGTACATTTTATATACAGCTCACAATCACACTCAACAATGGGGAATTTGTACCAGTACATGATAAAAGTTAATTCTCAATGTAGCCAAATCCCTATCCACCTACTACCCTCCACCCCTTATATACATGCTATTTCTTTTTCTTTCAAAATCATATTTTTATAGCCCCTCATTATGTCCCCCACCACATTCCCTTTTAATATTTCCTCTTGTACAAAATCTATCATACATTCTAGAACTCATTTACATCTATAGGTTCTCCTACCAGAGAAAAGATATGGTATTTACATATCTGTGATCTATTTATCTCACTTATTAGTGTGTCCTGAAGGTGTTTCCATTTGCACATAAATGAATGAAATTTGTCATTCTTTATGGCAGAGTAATACTCCATTTTAAACAGTGCTTTGAACATGTGTATATATGTATTTGCTTAAGTATCTATTGATTCTTTCATTTCTAAGACTGGAGAAAAACTGAGGTGTCATGTAACAAATCTACTGAAATTTTTGAAGAAATCACAGAAGTGAACCATGTTACATTCCACCAAATATTGTAATAATTTTAACAGCTTATCTGAAAGACTTTAGGAATGTTCTTGAAAGAATTTGTGTGAAACAAATATGATAAAGTATAAAAATCTAATAATAAGTGCAACTGGTTATCATTAGTTATCTCAAGTACAATTCACAGAATATAGACTGAAGTTGTGTATTTGCCACATTGATACTACAATATCCATGAATATCTATCATCTATGTATCATATCTATGGTGAATTTATCTATATTTATACCTACATATGGAAGCATAATAAAAACTTATCAGTACCCAACAGTCTAAATCTACAAAAACTTGCATACAAAATTATAAGAAAATTCTTAGAAGTTGGTTCAAAGGTATAGTAAGTGGCTGAAATATTTTTTGTAAAATCTTCGGAATAATATTGACAGGAAATGCTCTTTGAGGTTAAAATGATCAAAACAACTTTGAATTCAAAAATCACATTATATGAGTTTGGTAATGATTCTAACTAATTACATTTTTTTTTTTGAGGCAGGGTCTCGCTTTGTAGTTCAGGCTGTCTCTGAGCTCACTATGTAGTCCAGGCAAGCCTCGAACTCAGCAATCCTCCCGTCTCTGCCTCCCGAGTGCTGGGATTACAGGCGTGAGCCACCACGCCCAGCAAAACTAATTACATTTTTGAGCAAATGTTGTATTTCAATTATACAACATATCTTTCTAGAAGATTGTACCAACTATTTAGCTTCTCTAGAATTTTAGTTTTTCTAAACTAATGAATGAAACTTTTAAAAGAAATGACAAATACATTTTTTCTAAAATATACACAAACATATTATTTATTTGTTCTTGCTTATTCCAGATATTCTGCCATTTTTTCTTTATGTTAAATGGAATTATAAAATATTTTCCAAATATAAGAGGATTTATTGAGCTAATAAAGTAATGAGTTTGATTAAACTGATGGTCAAGTCAGCCAAACACATTCTGTCAACACAATCTGTGTATTAACAGAGAGAATATTTATAATTTAATGCAAAATGTGTCCAAATAGACTAATTTATGTAAATAGATTCCTGGCCAGCCATGAATAGCTAAACAACTGTGTAGAACATGCTTAGAAACCAATTAAAAGATAAATTTCACAAAGATTAAAGAAAAATAAATCAGAGATAAGAATAAGATTCATGCATATTAACTTATTTGTAAAAGATGAGCTCTTTAATTTGAACCTGAAAACATAAACGCCAAAGTGGACATGTTGTGGCCAGGAGAACGGTCCCCAAAGATATCATATCCTTCCACATGGATCTTATGAATATCTTGCCTTCCAAGGCCAAAAGACTTTGCTGGTGAGTTTAGACCAAGGACTTACTTTATTTAGTTGAACTATCAACATGAACCCAAACTAATCAGAAAAGGGTCTGGAAAGTAGAAAACTGAAGTGGAAGAAAAACATTAAAATGATTCCCTATGGGAAGAGTTTTACCCACTAATGATGACTTTGAAGATTATTACAGAGGCCATGGGCCATGTACTAGGGTATCAGTACTCTGTGAGTCTTCCCTCGATAGTCCAGGAAGGAATGGAACAAATGCAACATTTTGGTTTTCTCACTATGAAACCATTTCAAATGGCAGACTGAAAGCAGTGTAAGAAAATTCCTGCAATCTGTTTGATCCTCTAAGTTTGTATCGATTTGGTTTTCAGTTTTTTTGTTGTTGTTGATTTTGTTTTGTTTTGTTTTGTTTTGTTTTGGAACTATGTAGCTCAGGCAAACCTCAAATTCTCAGCAACCCTCCTGCCTCTTCCTCTCAAATGCTGGGATTATAGGCATGAGCCACCATGCCCAGCTGAATCAATTTGTCACAGTAGTAATAGAAAACCAATATTCCAGAAAGAATGACAGTGATTTAGGGATTCAAATAATGTTACACCCCTTTTATGTACTGTATTCATTTCTCACCTGCTTTATTTCCACTGTTATATGAACACTAAAGTAGGCATCACGGATCCAAGATTAGCACCCATAAATGAATTAACCATACAGAAAAATACAGAGAAACCTCTCTTAAAGAAAGTGAAAATAACTATGAATACAATGAATGTGCAAATGCTGCCCATGATTACTTTCTGCTAAAATTGAAAGCACCAAAAAAATGGCTGATTCTCTACATAAATGGATAGCTTTATATACTGTGCAGAGAACTCAATGACTCAAAAGCACTGTGAAATTATAAAACTGTTTATTATCACTGATGAATTATTTATTTTTCTCACAGAAACAACTAATTGGCATTTCACAAACTGTTCCAGGTCATAAGAGATAAGAAGCTACATAAATCATAATGTGGAAAAAGATATGCAATCCCAAAATAATTAGCACAGAAGGAGAAGCATGCCTTAACAATTATTAGTACAATAATTCTCCAAGTATAAAGATGTTCAATGTAAGGAGACTAAGTACATAACTCACTGAATCTGTAAGCACACTAAAATCACTTTATCTACAAGCAGTTGGGCTAAATATATAGCATACAAATTCTCATTCAAAAATTGAAAGAAAATTAATATAAGAAATTTCTTTCATTAGAATGTATTGAGTGTTTCATGAAAATATTATTGAAATTAGGAGCTCCTGTAGGATTTCAATTTTCACTGTTATTTTAAGGTTATTTTTGTTTAATTCACTCAGAAGAAAACAGAAAGAAATGATATAAAGTAGAAGAAATTTTAAAATATATGTTTTTTTTTAAAATTTTTACAATATATGTACACATAAAAATCCTGAGTAAATATATTGAAAAACTTTCTATTAAAATTATTCAGTATTTTCACAATTCTAGGCATGGTGGCTTATGCCCATAACCCCAGCACTCAGGAGGCATAGGCAGGAGGATTGCTGAGAGTTCAAGAAGAGCCTGGGCTACGTAGTGAGTTCAGGGCCAGCCTGAACTACAGAGCAAGATCTTAATCTCAAAATACTTTTTAAAAAATCAATATTTTATAACAGGATATCTTATAATATCCTATATATTTTGTAGTAAAATAACAATGCAAAAAGCATTAAGTTTTCTGAGCAAGAAAATAGTCTGTTTATATCACCACTCATCCCCAAAATAGGTACTTTAGGAAAAAGAATATATCTTGAGTATAAACTTGAAATGAACAAATAAGTAGAAATCTGTCGTGATTGCTATCCTGCTGAATCCCATAGTAATTCAAGCCCAACAATGACCCCATGGGGTCTTCCTTCCTCCTAGTTCCTCTATGGTTCCTATGTAGTTCTTAATATTTTGTTAGTATTCAAAACAGAAGGTGCAAACTTACAAAAGAAAAAGATTTTTTGAAGATTAGAAAATATTTCTCACATTGCACTTTATTGAAGGGTACAAGTGAAATATTCTCCAGCTTGACCCACTGGTTTTGGTTAGCAAGCTCAAATAAAGCACAATCCCCATAAACCTGAATATCTGTCACACTGTATGTCATGGATTAAATTTTTAATTACCCCACATTGGTGTGCTGGAATTCGAGCCCCTGTGAGGACAGTACTTGAAATAGGGCCTTTGGAAAATACAAGGTTTTAGGTGGTGCTGGCAGGTACTATCATTATAAGGTTACTGTCCTGAGAGACAAGTGTCTGTTACTTCAGTGACAACGCCTGTTCACTTTGCTTTATGGGCCTAAACTGAGTAGGATCCACCAATGACAAAATTGTGCCCTCAGAACTTCACTTGGGAGGTATGTCCCCATTCTCTTTCTCACTCATCACCTTTGCAGCTCATCTTGCTTAACTAAAAAAATTGATCACATCGCCAAAATTTTTAAACAGTAGGACACAGTAAGAATTGTGACTTCTCCAGGGACCCTCTTTACTATGTCAACATTCTTCCTATCTTGAACCCGGGTTTTACCTTGTTTCCCATCTTTCACTATTTCAGAAAGGGTGAGTAGCTTAGTTTGTTGACAAGAAGAGCTATGGAGTTTCCGAGTGAATAACTAAGGGGTGTATAGCATTGTCTCTTCATTCAGATCATTAGTCTTGTTAGTCAATTCAGCTTGCACTAGAAGATGCATTTGGATTTAGCAAGATCTCTCCATTGTGTGTAGAAAAAATTTCATAAGTTTTAACCAGTAAGATATTCTTGTTTTCAATAGTTTACAACAGTGAGGGCAAACCTTTTAGAGCTTTCAGTGCTACAAACAACCCACTATGGTACATGTGCCATAGGTTTGTCACCACTGCTTTGCACCATAATTGAAACTCCTTTAAAACTTAGAAAAGAAATCCTGTAATAAGATTTAAAGTAAATATTAGCCAAGGTTTATTTTGAATTTTTTCCCTTTCTTAGGAGACTCTTAAAGCAAAGTATAAAATTGTCCCCCAGTCTAGATTTACTCCTTTATTTTAGTAGATGATTTTTATGGGAACACAACTTCATAAATTCATTTCTGTGTTATTTACGACAGCTTTGGTAACACAACAACACCTTCAGTTAACTGCTGTAGAGACATTAACTTTCTGGCCCTTTGCAGAAAACAAATTGTATTGATTCTTGAGTTATTGATATCTGCTCTAAAAGCCAAGATTTTAGAAAATAATGGATATACATTCAATATTTCTTTACAATGTCTGAAAATGATATTTGGAAAAATAATCTTATGTTTACACTGATTTAGTAAAATAAGTCATAATTCAACATGCAACACTGTGAAACTCCAGTCAAATAGTATACTTCAGATATGTTTCAGTGACAAAATAACATTACCTAAGTGTCCCTTGTTTCATTTTGACATTGGCTGGAAAGAAAAAAGAAACACAGTGATTTCAAATTGTTTTCTAAGTCAGAATTACAACATTGATATTTTAAAATCTTACTGTTTTTGAATTTCTTTACATTATAAGTAAAATGCCTGAGGCCTAATGTTGGTTCGACATTAGTGTGCACCAATAAAACCATCTGTCAATAAGACTTTGATGGTGCATTTAAGTGGTTACAAAAGTCTTTTCACTCCTTTTATTGTATAAACAGAAGACATATTAGCATGATGTTTTGATGCACCCATCCATCTGGAATTGATTACTATAGGTAAGTGATTTAACACAGTCATCACTTTCTCTATTTACTTTTATCTCATAAGACACATAAAAAACTAATCTCTTAGAACTTTTTCAATATACAATACAATTAGCTGCAGTCTTGCTGCTATGCATTACATCTCAAGGCTCATCCTACACAATCATGAGTTTGGATCTATAGACTTAACACCTGTCCCTCTCCTCCCTTTGTCTACCACTGGGAAGCACTGTGTATTCTTTATTGCTGTATTTTTTATTTTTAAAATATTTCACCTGGGCTGGAGGGTTAGCTCAGTGGTTCCGGCGCCTGCCTCGCAAGAGCAAGGTCCTGAGTTCGAACCCTGGAAACCACATACAATGCTGGACGTGGAGACTCCCGCCCACCAGCAATCAATACCACATACCACAGTGCCGGGCGTGGTGGCTCACGCCTGTAATCCCAGCACTTGGGAGGCAGAGACAGGGGGATTGCTGAGTTCGAAGCTTTCCTGGGCTACATAGTGAGCTCAGGGCCAGCCTGAACTACAAAGGGAGACCCTGTCTCCGAAAAGGAAAAAAAAAAAATTCCACCTAAGAGTTCATTCAGTGTTTTTATTTCTTCATCTAGTTTATTTAACTTAGCATAATGTCCTGTAAACATTTTATCTTGGTATCTTTATGCATTGTGTTGACAAATTATTGAAACTCTAGTCTTGTCTTGCTATGTCTATTTTTGGGTCCCAATCAGGTAACATGTACATTGTTGACTTCACATTTTAATAAATTCACTCTGCTTTATTTAAACATATGTACTATATAGATTTGAAAATATTTTCCTTTGACATGGGAAACTAATGTAACTATGTAAAATCTAAATAAACTAAATAAAATGAAGTACAGATAGATACTGTTGATTTTAAATACTAAAGATTACCCCACATAGCTGTGATACTCGCTTCTTCTCTGCAGAGTTGAGGCTGAGCTTTTGTTGGACGTGGCCTGACCTTACATCCCTGTTGGCAAACAGCTACTCAGTGGTGACCAGAAGCCTCATAGTGAACTCTGGGAAGGCTAAGGCTGCAAAGAAAGCAGACCCCTGAGTGTTGTATGAGGTGCTGAGAAGATCACTGATCACTGGTTTAAATGCTGTAGCAGGTTCCATTCAGTTGGAGAGGAGAAGCCTGTGAGATGCTGTGTCATACAGGTCTTCACTGAACACAGTCCCCTAAAGCAATCCCACCCTATTGCACACAAGATCACTGATTTACCCTAATCTAAGTAATACCATTCTACTTACACACCAAAGCTTAGTAGTTTTAGTGCTTATTGATAGGAACTATTTGGATAAAATATTCCTTAACTTTTGAATTAGAGAGAAACTTGGCAAACTAATTTAGAAGCCATCCTTGCAGTCTTATTATAGATGGTACACATTTAATGGATTGCTTTCAATCAAAAACTATTTTATCACCAAGCATGGTGGAGCATGCTTGTAATCCCAGAAACTAGAGAGGATTACAAATTCCAGACCAACCTGGGAAATTTAATGAGTTTCTGTCTTTAAATTAAAAACATTGTAAAAGGGCCAAGGATGCATTTAGTGCTCATACTCAATGATTGTCACTTTACAAATAAATGGGAAAGCTAAATAGCAATTCCAGAATATTTGCTTGTACCTTCGTGTATCTGAACAGGTCTGCAGTAACCAAATGTGAAAAGCTTGATAAGTCTTTCACTTAATTCTTCTAAGACGTTGGGCATAGTTAAGCGGCTACTTCTCTGAAGAGCAAAAGTAGAGTGCGCAGCTACTATTTATGTGGGGGATATATATATATATATATATATATATATATATATATATATATATATATATATATATATATACACACACACACACACACACACACACACACACACACATATACATACATATATATATATACACATACATATATATTTTGCACAACAATGACAAGTTCCTACATAATTGGATTTTTTGGATGAGGTGACAATTACATCCAAGTTTTCTGTCAGTCATTCTCTGGGGTGTTATTCAAATGACTGTATATAACAAACTGTACAGTAGGTGCCGCCCAATCAGAACACACACCCTATTCAGAACAGGAAACTGTTGTAAATAACCAGCAAAGCAACATGCCCTGAACCTGTTTTGAATATGCTGGAATTCTCGTTAAATGTAGAAAGAATTTACCTTTGGGGCAGCAAAGGAGAATTTCAAAATATAATTTTCTAAATACAAGAGGACTCAAAAGCAGTCTGGCCTAGCTTTGCTTATTTTCTTTTGTCTTCAAACACTATAAGACATGTAGAGCCATTATTGTGACAGAAGTTAAACTGCGACTGGAAAAAGCTTTTAGGCATGCTACATTTGAGCATGTGAAATTTTAACAGCCCATATAAAAAAGTGCGTGTAAAGTATTAACAGTACCAGTCTTTTACAGAATATGATTATTTGACTAATAAATGTCAGTTAGACTAAGATAACTGTTTTGAAAATTTGAGCTTTATACAGCTATTCTTGTATTTTTTTAATTATATTCCCACCTCTTCCACTAAGCTAGGGAAATTCATGTGAACATTTTTACTTTCAAACTGCAAAGGTATGTGCTCTAAATATTATACTGGTTTTATTTTTATTGTTGTTAGATTTTTTGTTTTCTTTGACTTTGCCTTGTATTTGTTTTCGTTTTGTCTTAACACTATACTCAAGAACAGAGCACAGGCAAGATAAAATTACACAGGATGGAAATGACATCTCACAACACTAACCAGACTCCTGGGGCCTGTGATGCTCCAAACATTTACAGTAAACAGCCACATCTGGGCAACAGTCCATAACCCTAATATCGACCTTTCTTCTCTTTTCCATGCAAGAGCATGATGCCTCTAGCTTTCTTGCAAGGCTGTTCTCACAACTGACAATAGCATTATTCAAACTTCTTTTAATAGACAATAATGATTTGAGGTGTTTCTATTTCCTTCCATTCACATGCTCATTTCTTAAAATTATCTGATGGAGACAGAGAAGGACACCCAGTACAAAAACACTTTCTAGGTACTGAGTGTTTCAGGTACTGTGACAATCTGTAACAAAAATAAATATTCCTATTTGTATATCTATCCACCCCCATTTTGTAGAAGGTCATGTATGCCTTTTTTTCCAAAACAAGAAACAGACTTCTAATATATTATACATTCACAGGCATATGATATTTATTCAGTTAAGACAAAACCTCAGTCCAGGGACAAACCAGTATACTTTGAATCTCACTAATGTGTTAAGAAAGATCTAAGAATAACCAAAGAGAGATAATCTATGGAAATAGCTCTACACAATCTAGAGGAACATTTCCACTTTTGAAGTTCCTTTTTTTTTTTTCTTAGCTCAGAATAAGAACTATGTGTTGGATCGATTAAGTTTATTTTATCACTTTTAATTCAAAGATTATTACTGTAATTTACATATCTCAGTACGAGCCAAAAGCTTCCTGCTGTGGCTTTTTCCACCAATGTGCTACAAATTAACAACCCAGCTACATTAAAGTAGATGAAAAAAGTTAATTCTTTTCAATATAAGGAAAAATATCTGCCCATGAGACTATATAATTCTCTCAATAAGGTTACTAGAAACAAAAAATAGCGTTTTCATGTGAACTACATTAATGTTTTAGTTCTATGTAAGTCTGTAACTTAAGCCTTAAGAAAATGTAGTAAAATCAATACTGATCACTGAAAAGGTAAATAGTGACTTCAAAGCTGTGAATGGTGCCAAAGTTGCAAGAGAAATATATTCCAGTAATGTTTTCAAGAATCACTAAGGACTTTAAAATGTAGATATTATTATGCAGGCATGAATTTTTCTCCCTGATTTCCTTTTGGCAAGTCAAATATGGTAAACAACTAGTCCAACCGTATTAGCTTGTCTACTGCTAGACAAAATACCTCATATATAGGAAGTAAGAGGAAAAATTTATTTCAGAGTGTCTTCTCCATGTTAGGCTGGATCCAAGGCAGAAAGAAAATGAGAGACATTCTTGGTGGAGGAAAGTGGCCCAACACAGGGTTGCACTGAGGCCAGAAAAGAAGAAAGAATCAGTGACAGAGAAAAGCAGGGTTGGTTCTCCAAAGGTCTGCCTTGTGTGCAGCACCTCCATATATAGACTACAACTCCAAACAGCACATTGAGCTGTCTGCACAGAATGAATCCACTGATGATTACGATGCCCTGTTGTACTTTCTCTGTAGATGTCGGATATATGTGAACTGACTGGATTATAAGTCTGATGCATATCTGTGACTTAGTACAAGGAAGAGTTTATAGCTAAGTGATTTGGCAGGTGAAGTCTGGTTAAAGAAGGAGAAACATCGGGATGTATTTGCCAAAAGGCTCTGTCTCCCTCTCTTCTTGCCTGTTCTTGCTCTGTTCTCTGCTGCCCTGCCATGTGCTGTTTGTCCTTTGCAATGCTCCTCTGCCATGCTGCACTTCCTGGGAGCCAATCAGCTATGGATTGAAACATCCACAAGGTACAACAAAAATAAATTTTTCCTCCTTACTGTTTGTGGGTTGAGTATTGTGTCCCGTTCATAAGAATGTAATTAACAGAATCCCTGTGATCCACTGACCTTCCTAAAATGCTACCTCTGATACTTGAGCCTCAGGAGGTATTTTTAAATGGACAATATTACATCAGTACTTCGGCAGTGATCACACATACACAAAACATTACCTCTAGAAGTGGAGAGTACCCAGTATGTACCAGTGGAGTAATGGCAATACTTGTCAGTCACTTGAGTGATCCTTCTGCCCATGGCATTCAGAGGCTTTGTACCATGATGGCAAAAAACTAAATCCACTGGTCAGACCATAGGGAATAATCTTCCAGGGACCTGCCTTTACTCCAGATAGTGTTCACAGAATTCCTATCTTGTTCTTAGCACAGTGTACACTATCTGAAATTTCACTTTTATCAACTTGCTTTTGAAGCCAAAATCATTCTGTTAATGTTATGACACGAAGTAGTTACCAAAATGGTGAGTTAGTAAGGTGAAGGAGAAAATCCAGAGTAGTTAAAACAACATACCATAACTAATATTGTGGCAACTTTTAGTTTCCAATATTCTCTTAAGATTTATTAGTTAGGATATCATACTTTCATTTAAATTATTATTTCATGCTTAAAATTATAGATACATGGCACCTAAAGTTAGTTATAAAGTTAATGAAATCTTGTTACTATAAAATAGAAATAGAATGTCTGGAAAATATAAGAAATAGTCTATGAATTAAAATCATCAATTATATAAATGATACTCTTGTTCAGATGTTTAGCCTTGGAAGAGACAAAAATACATCTTTATCTTAAATGATTCAACCACCATTCCCAAAGAAAATTACTTTAGTAACTACTATATATTTTTACATTGGGACATTAACTTTATACTTTTAAAGACATCTTTTGAAATTATGTACTATTACTCATAAGAGAAAAACAAAAAATAAAATCACACAAGTACATAAACCAGAGAGTAAAATAACCAGCATTCTCCTTTTCTTTTCAAACTTCTCAAAGAGTGGATGATATTTTTAGACTAAGACATCAAATTATTCAAACGTTTCTAATTTCTTTTGTTTTTGCTCATTTTATAAGCATGTGATTAAATATTTAGTTATAGTTTTAAAACATGTTACATGCACTTCAATATATTTAGGCAAAAATGCACAAAAGAGTCAACAGAGTTCATTTCTATCTCTACTGTACTTAAAGTAAACCAAGCCACTAATAATTAGAATATACTTATCTTTAAGGCCATTAATGGCACATATTTTAAACTTGTAGTTGTTATATATATATATAATATATAATACATAATAAATAATACAGCATATTAAGTGTGCTTAAATGTGAAACAAGTCATTATCTAAACAGAAATTTCAAAATATCATGCAGAAGTTTACAAAATATTGTTACAGAGAAAAATTTAGGAAGAACCTAACTCCCTATTGATAATAGTGGAAAAGAATATGAAACTGATGGTTAATTTTTAAGGGAAAATTATTAAATTCTTTAAAAAAGCTTTAAAAGTTTCATTTTATGTCAATAGTGATAGTTATACCAATCAGAAATATTAGTATATGTATAAGCAATTTAATATTCATTGAAAATTTATGACAATGGAGATGTAATATACTGACATTATTGAGAACATTTTGAAGAAAAACAAATTTAAAGAAATTAAATTACTTCATATCAATAATTACAAAAAGTTCAATCCATTAAAACATTAAAATTTGGGCATATTTATAAACTAATTGACCAAAGTAAAAAAAAAAAAACTGGACAGAAGGTCAGGTTATTTAGGACCATATACTGTATTTCAAGGATAGAGTAGAACTCAGGAAAGATTAGTTTTTCACTGAATAATGTTAAGTCAATTAGTCAGCTCCATGGAAGAAACTAAATGCTATTATTTGATATATTTACAAAACTTAACTCTAGATAGTTTGCTCAATTATTCTGAAAGCAAAACAAAAAATTTTCTAAAGGGAAGATTTGTCTCCTTAAATTTTGAGTAAGCGCAGATTAGAAAATTGGACTTGAAAGCATTAACCCTGTAAAGTAAGGAATATATATTGATTTCATGATCAATGTACCAATAAATCAAATTTTTTAAAAATTAGCATTTTTATTCATCAAAAGAGACAATTATGAAAGTTAAAAGCTAAGTTATAAACTGGCAGGAGATATTTGCTTTATTATACAGAACAACAAGAAAAAAATTATATCCAGAAGTTAATATAATTTAATAGAAGAGCATATTTTAAAATTAGCAAAGGACATGAAAAAGTTCTTATCAAGGATAGTAATATGTAGTTCACCCTTGCTCTCACAGGGAGCTCAAAAGCTGACAATATATACTAATAGGAATCAGAATACTGATTACTTTCCAGAACTTTGGACCACAAGGAGCACGACTTGAGTTACCTTTGTCCCATTACTGAAAAGATGTGGGCCCTTGTAAAATCGGAAAATATGTATGTTAGGTTCCTTCTGTCGCTTAAATGAATGTGGTGAGTGAATGCTTTTTGAAATAAATGATGCATATTCAGTGATAATAATGCTGTTGCCAACCAATTTCCTTCAAACTATAATGAATCCTTGTTAAGAGTAACAGAGAAAAATTGATTATTGCAAATTACATGCTCTTTCTTTACCCATTGGAATTCATCTAATATGATTTAACTTGAGTTATAGACTGTTTATTCATATAATAAAATGAGTTTTAGTGAGTAACAGAATATGGTAATTATTCACAAAAGCTATGACATTATCATTGTAGATTCCTAATAATAAATAAATGAAAATGAGTATATCAATGAACATGTTGATTACTTAGAAACATTTCCTTACTAAATTCTAGACACTGCACTATTTTTCTCTTGAGTTTGATAATGTAAAAGCCTGGTAAGTTATATACAAACACAAAAATGGAATGTTACATAACTCCTAATCTAATGTATTTATTGAGTCTTTCCCATCGAATGGCCGTTTTTGTAGGTTTTAAGGATACAGTCAGGAATAAAACAAATTCCTTGCTTTAATGGACATTTCAACGAATTTACACATCTTTTCACATTTCTGAGCCCTAGTTGGGAGTGGGGGTGAAACAAGGGAAGCCGACCAGCAGAGGGCGCGAACCTGACCTGGGGCGCTCACGGTGCAGTGCTTGGTTGCACACAGACTCCTTGGGTGCTCGCGAGCCCTGAGCCGGCCTTATGCATCACTTTTACTTTACCTTTTAAAAGATAGATAGATAGATAGATAGATAGATAGATAGATAGATAGATAGATAGATAGATAGATAGATAGATAGATAGATAGATAGATAGATAGATAGATAGATAGATAGATAGATGGATAGATAAGGGGAAACAAATTCATTTGCTATATTTTCTCCAGATAGATAGATAGATAGATAGATAGATAGATAGATAGATAGATAGATAGATAGATGGATAGATAAGGGGAAACAAATTCATTTGCTATATTTTCTCCAGAGAAGATTTTGTAAAATGTCCCAGTAAAATAAATTTGAAAAATAAAATAAATAAAACCGTACAATGATGACACACACAGGCTTCAAAGGTCATGACCACTAGTGGGACAGTCCTGTGTTCTCACGGCAAAGTCCTCCTCGGGATTTGCCTTACGTCCCACCGGATCTGCTTCCACATTTATTTTTTGTCATTCAACCTGTCTTTCTGAGGAGACACTTTCATGAATTTTACCACAGTTTGATATGCACCATCTGTACCACATGTGGAATTTCATTATACTAATCTCCCCATCTCTAGCCACAGTTACACTGTCTTCTGCTGGACTTGTTTTATACCCCCAAGACGGGCCTCAAACGTACATTACGTAGCATGACTTTGCACTTCTACCAGTCGTGGTGGTGACGACGACGTGCTCAGCATTGTAAAAGGGATGATTTACTGTTACAGAGTGAATGTGTATGTTTGAGTCCTAATACCCAGTCTGCTGCTATTTGGAGTTGCAGCCATTACGAATTTTAGATGAGATTTAGTTGGAGTCACTGGGTCAGAGCATCCATAATATAGTTAAGGTTCTTACAGCAAGAGAAGTTGCCCTCACTTTCTGCCCTCTGAAAATATAGCAAAGGGGTTGCAGAGTACAGGAGAGAGAGGGACCCTCACCAGGAAGTTTGTTAGCCCCTCTTTCCTGGACTTCACAACCACCAGAACCGTGAAAGATAAAGATTGCGTGTTGCTTAAACAATCTAGACTGGGGGATTTTTCACCTCAGCACAAGCTAAGACATTTACTACAGACTTGCCCTATGTCAGACATATCCATACTCTGACTTAACTGCTATCTAATTTGTCTTAATTTATTTAGTACTAACTGGTTGGTATCATTGTCACTTTATAGGGGAAGGAACTGAAACAGACATTAAATAACATGCCAAGGCTTCTTCACATAGTGGGTGGCAAAAAGTCCGCCTGAGCCAAGAACCTCTTACCTCAATCACAGCAGCATACCTCTGCCCAGTAAGTGTGTATTCTTGCATTTCTGCTGGATTCGGAGGTCACTGGAAATAAATGACCCACAAAATTCAGTTACATGATTAACTGTACATCATCTGTACATCACCTGTACATCATCAGGAAGAGACAGTGATAGACTTTAATGTCCAACAAATAATCTTAGTTTAGAATGAAAGGAAACACATTGAAGAAGTTTTATGGAATTAAAATAATTTACATGCCACTTCTGAACTTTATAAATGTGTACAGTAAAAATGGGTTTCGATTCATTAATTGTTTTAGCCACTCACATATATAAATGAAATGTGGCTCTTATATTAATATGTGCACTAACTAAACTGGAGGGTAGATTATTTATTAGACAGCATTTATGTGTTGATTAAGGTGAGAGTGCTGCGCTTGTATAGTGAAATAAATAAAATATTTATTTATTCCAGAAGGTCAGAAAGTTTCCCACTAGAGGTAAGATGGAAATTGACACTGGACATTGTGAGTCTTAACCAAGTCTAAAGATGTCTTAATTAAAAGTAGAGCCTATGAGTTGGTATTTCATTAAAAATAATTTTTGGGAGCCGGATATGTGGCTCAGTGGTTGTGGCACTTGCCTTGCAAGCGCAAGGTCCTGAGTTTGATCCCAGTAACCACATGCAATGCTGGGTGTGGTGACTCACACCCACCAGCAATCAGTACCACTTACCACAGTGCCAGATGTGGTGGCTCATGCCTGTAATCCCAGCACTCGGGAGGCAGAGACAGGAGGACTGCTGAGTTCCAGGCTTGCTTGGGCTACATAGTGAACTCAGGCCAGCCTGAACTACAAAGCGAGACCCTGTCTCAAAAATAATAATAATAATAATTTCTGTTCTCTCATGCATTTCTTTTTCTTCATATAGTCAAAAGCAATTGTATATAATATCAACCTATTTTTCTCCATATGTATGAAAAACATATGCAAAAGTGACAGCAGTGACACTAATCTAAACTATAAAAACCTCAGTACATAGATTATATATTTTCCTCTATATAAAGTTATATGGATATTTAAAAAACTATAAAATAATTATATATAATATACATGCTGCCACTGTATTCATGCTCATGAAATTTAAGATCATAATAGAAATAATGTTGACCTTTCCCTTATTTAAAAAATTAAATATCAATGAATACAAGAATTAAATAAAACAAAAAATTATCTTAATATTATGGTTGCTATCTTAATATTGTAAAAAAGCATCATTATTTACAAAAACTAATAATTCATTCCACTCTGCAATAACTGCAATCACTAGTAATCAAGCCCATCAAAAGACTTGAATTCTTTGAAAATTAATATATAGAAAGATTGTACTGAAATGTCTATATGCTTGAGTGGTCAATAATATATTTTAAATGATGTGATAGGGTATACTTGGGTAAAGTCATGTGGAAGAATTTAAGTGTAAAAATGAGAAAAGGTGCAATATAAACATCCTGTCTGGCAGAGAAAATTTTATTCATTTATATGTAAAAATAGGTGAGAGCAGCTAACAATATAGGTTAGTGTTCAGATTTAATTGGCTGTATAATGAAAAACGATGTACCAGGTTCTTTTGGAGATAGTAATATTTTCAATATGCCAGACATCACATTTTTGCCTTTGTTTGCCCTTACAAGGAAAAATCAATATTTTCCTTTTAAATTTTCAAAGAATCACATTATCAAAATTGTTCTGTCTTAGATAATACAAAGATCTTAATGTCATTTACTTTAAAAATGGGAGTTCCTCAGCCGGGTGTGGTGGCATGAGTGGTAATCCCAGCACTCAGGAGACAGAGGCAGGAGGATTGCTGAGTTTGAGGCTTGCCTGGGCTACATAGTGAGCTCAGGGCCAGCCTAAACTACAAAGCGAGAACCTGTCTCAAAAAAAAAGGGAGTTCCTGTGGGAAAACGTATTGGGTAAATATATGACTGTAAAGAAATGACAAAAAAATATATCAAGTTGAAAAGAAGAGAGGACAAGTATTTTGAGTAATATATCCTACATATAAGAGCAGTCTCTTTTCTTATATTTATGTGCCAAAGATAAGTGACACTATGAGATTTTGATCCAACTCTAAGAATTGCTAAGGACTTGTAATATTTATTACATGAAGTCAAATATCAAGTCAGTCCATAAGGTAAACATTCCTGAGCTTTTATTGCAGACTATATCAGTAGGGTGAAGAAAGCCTGATCCCAACGTGTGTGTTACATAGGTAGAACATATAAGTGAAAAGTTGTCTTCTGAAAGCACCTGTGTGCCACCAGGTAAAAACACCACAGGACTGTTTCTGATACTATAGGTTGGAGATGATGCATGAACTGTATTAGACAGTAAGACATGATTGTTTTCAATGTAATCTTCAGGGAGTCCTTCAGTAAAAGGAAAACAATGATTTTGAAACTTCATTTTGATACCAGCTGGCATAGTTCTTAAAGGTTGTTCTATTATAGCCATACTACATAGTTATTTAGATGTCCCCACATCACACATGTGAGTGGAGCATATATTTAGTAACTTTCAAATATAAAACGTATTTAGTGGAAAAAGAAAGAGCAGGAAAATAGTTTGTAGTGCATTTGTATTTTTGTTTTACAAATTTTACTTTATTATCTTTAACAGACTGAACACCAGACCTAAATATTTATCTGTCTTTTTTAAAAAATGGAATTATTTATTGGTACATTTTATATACAGCTCACAATCACTCTCAACACTGTGGAATTTGTACCAGTATATGACATAAGCTTATTCTCATTTTTACCCATATCCCTACTCACCCACAACTTCCACCCCTATATACATGTTCTTTTTCTTTCCAAATCATACTTGTTCTTCCCCCTCATTACTTTCCCCTACCACATTCCCATTTGAATATTTCCTATTTCACAAAATCTATCATACATTCTAGAACTCATTTACATCTACAGGTTCTCATACCAGAGAAAAGATATGGTATTTACATATCTGGGATCTATTTATTTCACTTATTAGTGTGTCCTCAAGGTATATCTATTTGCCCATAAATGAATGAAACTTGTCATTCTTTATGGCAAAGCAATATTCCACTTTATTTTTTAAAAATCACATCTTCATTATTCAGTCTCCACTTGATGGACATCTGGGATGTTTCCAAGATTGGGCTATCACAAACTGAGCTTCTATGAACATGGGTGTACATATGTCTTTAAAATATTATTCTTTTAATTCTTTCAAGTATATTCCTAGCAGGGGAAAGCAGGGTCAAATGAGACCTCTAATCCTAGTTTTGTGAGGAATCTCCACAATGGTTGCAAAAGACTACACTCCCACCAACAGAGGAGAAGTGTTCCTTTCTCCCCAGCATTTATTGATGGTTGATTTCACAATAGCAGCTATTCTTTGTGGAGTGAGATGAAATCTCAGTGTTGTTTTCACCCGCATCTCTCAAATAACCAGTGATGTTGAACATTTCTTCATATGCTTCTTGGCTGCTTTTAATTCTGCCTCAGGGAAAGTGTCTGTTCATTTCAGATGCACATTTTTGAATTGAGTTTTTAAACTTGGGTGAACTGATTTGTTTAAGTTCTTTATATATGCCACATAGTAGCCCTTTGTCTGGCAAACAGCTAGTAAAGATTTTTCCTATGTTGTTGGTTGTCTTTTAGTGGTGCCAATGGTTTCTTTTGCTGAGCAGAAGCTTTTTAGTAGGATGAGATCTCATTTGTTGATACTTTCTGTAGTTACACTATAAAGGTTTTGTTCATAAAGGCTGTGCCTAGGCCAATGTCTCCAAGAGTTCTACTTAACATGTTTTGCAGCAGGTTTATTGTTTTTGTTTTAGTGTTTAAGTCTCTTATCCATTGTGATTTTAGTTTAGTACATGATAAATGTCTAGCTTTAGTTTTGGGGGGTTAAAGCCCAGTTTTCCAAATACCACTTGTTAAAGAGGCTGTCTTTCCTCCACTGAGGATGTTTGGCTCCTTTGTTAAAAATAAGGTGGCTTAGTGTTTCTGGAACTTCTAATCTATTCCACTGGTCTTCAGTTCTGTTACTTTACCAGTATCATGCACTTTTTATCACAGTGGCTTAATAGTACAGTTTTAAGTTGGGGATTGTAATACCCCTGCAATGTCCTGGTTGGTTAGAATTGCTTTTGCTATTCTAGGTCTCTTGTGGTTCCAGATGAATTTTTTTATTATATTCTCTAGTTCTGTGAAGTTTGGTGATGGGATTTCAATTCAGATCACATTGAATCTGTATAGTAGTTGTGAGAGGACAGTGAATTTGATGATGTTTTTTTCCTACCTAGGAACAAGGGGTGTCTTTCCATTTTCAGATATCCTCTTCTGTCTCCTTTTTCTGAGTCCTGTAGTTTTCAGAGTAGAGGTCTTTCACCTCCTTTGTTAGATTGATTCCTAGATATTTCATATTTCTGGATGCTATTGTGAAAGGGATTGACTCTCCAATTTCTCTTTCAGTGAGTCTATTATTTGTGTAGACAAAGGCTGTTAATTTTTTTTTTTTTTTTTTTTTTTTTTTTTTTTTTTTTTTTTTTTTTTT
>PVIC010011281.1:0-21971 GCA_004025085.1 Thryonomys swinderianus
TGCACCTAAATGGATCGATCTTGTCATTCTTTATGGCAGAGTAATACTCCATTTTGTAAAAAAACCACATCTTCTTTATCCACTCTCCAGTTGATGGACATTTGGGTTGTTTCCAAGATTGAGCTATCACGAACTGAGCTGCTATGAACAAGGGTGTACATCTGTCTTTCCAATGTGAGTTTTTAAGTTCTTTTGGGTTCTGCTCCATTTTTCTACTCCATTTGTCTTCATCTTTATATCGTTGGCAATCTTAATAGTTATCACAGTTCGTATTACCAGACATGTTTTTGAATCAGTTTGTTATTTGTATACAAAAGTTGCTCTGTTAGTAACTTTTCTCTTATTGCTGTGACAAAATACTTAACAACCAAAGTTAAAGGAGGAAAGGTTTATTTAGCTCATAGTTTGTAGGGATTTCAGTCCATAATCATCTGGGTCCAAGGCAGGGTGGCACAGGGGTAACAATGTGTGGTGGTAGAAACAGTAAAAGTAATAAGAGAGCTTAACAGCATCTTTCTGCTCCTTATATCTTATTCAGACTACCAGATTTAGGGTGTGGCCAATCAATCATTCACCTATAGTAGTTTAGTAATCACATGCCCTTAATCATAGCATCATACACTCTAACTACACACACCTATGACTGCTTAAGACTTTGGGGGGGGAACATCTAAACACAAACCGTAATAGTTGCAGTGGAATATTGATTGAGATTACACTGATTCTCATTTGAGAAAAACTGCTACTTTAACAATGAATTTTTTAATTCTAATTTTATTGGTACAATTTAGATATACATATTAATCACATTCATCATAAGGAGTTTGTACCTGTACATGATGTATCTTGAGTCCTCCTTTTTCCATTCCCCTCCCCTCCCTTCAACCTCTCTTACTTTCCTTATTTATAAAATTCTCCTTTCCATTTTTTCTTTTTCTCATTTTTTCTCTTTCTTTCCTCCTCTCTGTCCTCTAGTTCTCGATCCTTTTCAACAGTCTTTTTCTTATTTCACATTGTCTGTTATACATTTTGGTACCTATTTACACTTTCAGTTTCTCACAGTGCACACACAATGAGATATTGACATATGTATGCCCAATTTACTTCACTTATGAGTGTAGCTTCAAGATTATTCCATTTAGCTATAAATGGCTCATTTATCTTTTTAGTTTTTATTTTTTAGAGACAGGGTTCACTGTCTTTAAAAATATCTGCCAGAAGAATATGCACACTTCAGCTGTTAGCTGTATTAATAAATGTCTGGAAGCTAATGACCATCACCTTGAGCATGTCTTGTAATTGTAGGGGTGAAGATATCATATTACAAAGTCTCAGTATGTTTAGTATTAAAATATATATAAAATTTTTTTCTTTTCCTGGTGCATGCATTTTTGGAAGGCTATTTTGAATAACAAATGTGTTATTTTTATCACATGTGACCTTTGCAAATATTTTCTCCAAGTTTGTTGTTTGCCTGTCAATTTCTTAGCATTGTCTTTCACAGAGCAGTTTTTTCACATTTTCATGAAATCCAATTTGTCAATTATTTTTTCACATACCATGCCTTTGGTGTTTTATTGAAAACATCATTGCCATGTCCAGGTCATGTAGATTTTCTCCTATGTTATTTTCCATGAATTTTATGAAATTGTACTTTATTCTCTGATATTCACTTTTAGTTTATATTTTGTGAAGGGTGTCATTTTTTGTCTAGATTCTTTTTATTCTGTACATGGATGCTCAGTTGTTCTGAAACATTTACTGAGAAAAGGAGAACACTTTGTCCACTGCATTCCCTTTGCTCCTTTGTTAAAGGCCAGTTAGCCATACTCATGTGGGCTTATTTCTGGCCAATCTATTATGCTCTACGGATGTATTTGTCTATTCTTTTGACATTACCACACTGTCTTTATTACTGTACATTTGCAGTAGACCTTGACGTTTAGCAGTGTCAGTTATACATTTTTTTCCTTTTTAAATTTTTAGTTGGATATTCTATGAGATTTTTTGACATTTCACTATTAACTTTATAGTTTTGTGACATCAAAATATGATAACATTTTGATTGGAATTATTTTGAATCCATACACCAGGTTGGTAAAAACTGATATCTTGACAATACTGAATTCTCCTATCCATGAACACAGGATATCTCTCCATTTTCCTTCCTTTCTTCCTTTTCTTTTTCCCCCTCCTCCTCCTTCTTGTCTCTTTTCTTCTTCTTGGTACTTCAATTTAACCCAGGAACCCAGAGCATTTGTACTGAATTACATCCCCAGTTATTTGGAAATAAAACGTTTTTACTTTGGTATAGTCAAGTTGCTAAGTTGCCTACACTGGGCTCAAACTTATAATTCTCCTCCCCCAGAACATTGGGATTATAGGTGTGTGCTATCATGTCTGGCTACTTAGCTTCCTTTGATGTGTTCAATTGGAGTTTTTGTAGTTTTCCTCTTATAGATGTTGCAAGTATTTTCTTTAGTTTTGCACATATGTGTTTCATTTTCAAGCAGAGCTAGTGTGAGTTTTAATACTCATGTTCACTGCTGGTATAGGAAAGAAATTGGCTTCAAAATATTAACTTTCATCTGCAATCTTCCTGTCATCACTTTTTAATTTCAAGAAGGTTTTTATTTATTTGTCTGTTTGATTGATTAGTTGGTTGGCTGGTTGGTTCTTTCAGATTCTCTGTATAAATGACTATGTCATTTTGAACAAACATAGCTTTATTTCTTCTTTCCCAATTTATACATTTTTTATTTCATGTCTATGTCTTATTGCATTAGTGAGCACTGACAGCATAATCTTGAACACTGGTGGTAAGAGGATATATCCTTCTCTTAGTCTTTGTCTAGGGGAGAAAGTTTGACTTTCTCATTCAAAGGTGTGCTAGCTATAGGATTTTTGTTGATATTTGTTATTTTATTTATTTATTCATTTATTTGTCTATGTCTTTGTTGAAGACATTCCTCTGTTTTGTGAGTTTTCTGAGAGTTTTTTTTTCATGAATAGGTGTGAGATTTTGTCAAAGGTTTAAACTGTATTTAATGTTTATGTCTTTAGTTTTGATAAGTGAGTCACATTCACTTATTGCTAATTCTTGAACAAGTACGTGGTTCATGCATACTTGGGACAAATTCCACTTTATAATGTGTAATTTTTTAAACATAGTGCTATATTCTATTTATTAATGTTTAGTTGAGAATTTAAAATATGTATTAGAGATGTTGATTTGCCATTTTCTGCTTTTGCAATGTCTTTGTATTGCGTGGGCATTATGAGTTATGCTATTGTCAAAGAATGGCTTAGAAAGTGTTTCCTCTGTTTCTATCTGGTGAACTGTAGAGAACTGATATAATTTCTTCTTTAAATATTTGGTAAAATCGGGCTAGAGATTTAGCTCAGTGGTTCCGGCGCCTGCCTTGCAAGCACAAGGTCCTGAGTTCGATCCCCGGTAACCACATACAATATTGGGCATGGCGACTCATGCCCACCAGCAATCAATACCACATACCAGAGTGCCGGGCGTGGTGGCTCATGCCTATCATCCCAGCCCTCGGGAGGCAGAGGCAGGAGGATTGCTGAGTTCCAGGCTTGCCTGGGCTACATAGTGAGCTCAGGGCCAGCCTGAACTACAAATCGAGACCCTGTCTCAAAAAAAAATTTTTTTTTTTTTTTGGTAAAATCTACCAGAGAAACTATCTGAACTTGGTCCATTCTGTTTGGAGGTTGATTGTTGACTGATGCAATTTAATAGGTATAGATTTTGATCTATTTAACTTATCTTTTTGTATTACTTTTAAATAGTCAAACTAAGTGATTACAGATAAATGTAGATATATAGATATCTCTGACTTTGATAGTTAGTACTACATCTAAAACAATGCCACATAAAATGTAAAAATCTTGCAATTGCATAGAACTCTTTACCACTTTTACATTATGCATTGATTCAATCACTGTCTTCTACTTTAAAGAAATGAGTGGGAAATAGAGTACTATTTCTTGTGTATGTATTCATTATAATTTAGATCTGTAATGTCCTCAAAAGTTCTTATATTAAAAAATAGTTTCCCACTGTGGTACTATTGGGATGCAATGGAAGCTTTAAGATACAAGGCCTCAGTGAAATTTTTGGATCAGTAGGAGTGTTGGAGTCCCCAAGTGAATGGTTGTGCTCATCACATGTTTCCAGAAGGTCTGAAGCAGCTGACCACAGACCAAAACTCCCAGGCAGAATGTGTAGTTAAGATGGAAAATGCTCCCCCAATTCTCGCGTGTGTGGAAGGTAATTGGGTCACTGGGAAACTACTCTTAAGTGGGATGAATCCACAGCTCTTCCTTTCCTTCTCTGGTCCCTGGCAGCCATAAAGAGAGCAGCTGCTTCTTGCCAGGCCTTTCCATCATCCCATTACTGCTTTGGAGCCAGACTACGGACTGAAACCCCTAAATACCTTGAGCCTAAATAAACCTCTCCTCCTTTAAATTGTGAGTGTTGGGTATTGTGTCCCAGCAATGAGGAAGTAACAGATACAAAATAATCAATTCTCTTTATAAATGTATTAAGTCTTTTGTGACTATAATAGAAAGTTGACTGGCATACTATTTAACATTTTTAACTTAGATCTGTCCGACTCCAAAGTCCATGTCTTCTCTGTGCCAAACATTATCATGATCCAAGAAGACTTTATGAAAAGCAGGTGCCAAGTGCTCATCCCTGTCTTACAAAATCACAAGCTCATAGATGAAACTTGGGAAGATGCTCGCCACCATGAGTTGATCAAGTACAGTGCCCCTGTGCTCCCCTCAAGCTGCCAGATGCCATAACGGGGGCTCTGGGGCTGGCTCCCAGTCTTATTCAGCTCCCACTCCAGGTGGTATCAAGGTCTTGACCTCATATAAGCTTATAAATGGCTTTCTTATTTCTCCTAAAATTATTTTCTTCAAACTTCAAAGTCCTTTTCTACCTAATAAATTCTTCACTTAGGAGAAAAGTCCAACATATCTCTAACCTCTGTCCTGCCATCTGACTCCTCCTATTATGTGTATTTGCTTTCCAGCACTGTCTATCCAACCAGACAAACTCCTTCATTCATCTTCTCTGAAACAAACATGGATGTCATTTCCAAACTGTGTCTTTGGAGTTGTCACAATGACATGAGAAGCATGTAACAATGTGGTACAAAGACTGTTCTTCTGATCGAAGTGGCCCAGTTTTAAAACTCAGCTCTCCACTCTTAGAATGTGTGACAATAACAAGCCACTTGACTCTTCAGCCCCCTCAGTTTCTCCATATGAAAAATGGGGATAGTAATAGTACTAACACATAAGGTTGTAGAGATTGCTGATACATATTGGTTAGCATATTGGACACCAGGATTAGATCAGTTAATATGAGCTACTTATTATAATTATTAATGAACAAATGCTCCCTTTTCTCTACAGAGCTTATAGTTGTGATCAGACTTACACTATTCTCTATTCTCACTGTGGCCCAAAGACTGTTGCCCCTTTTTAATAGGATAAGGAGCTTGTGTAAGAACAAACGCTAAGTTGTCACTGAGTACACTGTTTAATACAGCTGACATACGTATTTCCTAGCAAGATTTTCTCCATGGAGGAAGTAGTGCATTGATTTACATTCTGAAGCAAATGCTTCGTTTTGTAACCAATTGCCATGTTAAGCAGCACTTCTACTGTGGACTTATAGCCTTCTGTCATGTGATCACAGAGTGGGAATGCAGACACTCTGGTATTTGTTCTAGCTGCATCATCCACACGTAAGGTGGCCATCCACATTCCGAGCTTCTCTTTCTCCTTCATCTGTCAGGTGCTATAATTATCCTTTTCCTTTCCCACCAATTCCCTGTGTATTAGAGGGTAACAACAGTGCCAGGAGATACTTTGAGACCCTCCCTAGGGAAGTAAGGCAAAGCAACCCCTGGGGATGTGGAAAGCAGGCAGCTTTCCAAGCATATAGGCAGATCCCTATAACAAAGTTGAGAACACTATTGCTCCGAGTTTTGATTCAAAAATCAAACCTGGTGACTCACAACCTCAGGTTAAAAAGTAGCAGCCAAAGACAACCAAAGTCATTATCCATTCTCTCCAGAGTGGTGTTTTGTGTTTAAACTAAGTGCCTTTCATCTGAAGGGCTCTCTCTGCTTTGGGGCCAGCAGCGACATTGACCATAACATTACTTAAAATTACCCAAATATACAAACATTATTAGTGCAAGCGTGGAATGGAATAAAAACAGCACAGGCAGCTACTTAGCTAATAGGGAGGACATTGAGTTTCAAAGCACCAAGCGCATCCCCCAAGGCAATCATCCAGTCCAAGAAAACATTGGGCCCATACGCTCACCAGAGCACTAATTCAGTCCTTCTCGGAATCAGTAATAGTCCAGCACTAATGGCTCCAAAATGGACCATACTGTTTCCCCAAGCATTAATTCCCAGAAAAAGGATCACATTGAACTCATCACTGCTTTAGCACACGCATCAGGTAAAATACACAATTTACCCTGCTCGGAGGGAAGCAGCCGGGAGCGTGTGCGCACTGGCTCCCTCCTGGCTCTGTCCTGCAGCCGCCGCGGGTCTGGTGCCAAGAAGCAGCTTGTGCCTACCTAAGGCCGCTGCTGTCCACACTTGTAGCTCTGCTGCGCCTGCCTGCTGCTGGCTCAGACCAGGACCAGCGGACACACAGGGAAGGAGGAAGAAGAGCACGGAGATGCTGCTGCTGCTGCTGCTGAGGAAACCGAGAACGGGAAGGAGGATGGTTTTTACTGACAAAACAAGAACCGTTTGTGACTGCAAACTACAGGGATCATGTCCCAGCATGGGCAGTGGATTTAGAAGTGTACCTTGGTTTAGTATAATCGTCTTAAGTGATTTCTGGGCCTATTAGTGTGGTTTTGACTCTGTGTATATGACAATTAACTTTATAAAGACTCATAAGATTAAATAAATAAATGTGATGGTGCTAAAAGAGGGAGAAAGAATTGAGGTGTGTTACATACAGGTACCAGTTCCCCAAGATGGATGTAATCATTATGTACTACAAGCATGACATAACAAAAAGAAGACAAATTTTCAAAGAAACCTGCAGTGAATGTTTAAATTAATAAAAACTTATTACAGTGAAATACATTGCCAAGAACAGGAGGATAATGTTTTTGAAGAGAGGAGAAGCATTTGGAGAGGGATTAATTGCATGTGCCTTTTACTGCAATTAATTTGTAAATATTCACCGCATTTTTATTACTTCCTATTTATGTAAAGGGTGCACTGGGCAGACTCCCTCAGGGCTCTGTGTGGCTTCCACCCTGGTGTCGTCTTCAGTGGCCCTCGAGTCAGTGCCAGGGAGGATGCAGATGACTCAGTGCTCAGGCCACACACGCCAGACCCATAGGCAGGAGGGACGGGGCGGTCCTGAGGGTACGGAGCGCACGTGTGCCTGAGCTCCCCTGTGCCCCAGGAGAGGGCTCCCAACCAAGTCTGGGGACAGAAAGAAGCTATGGGCGGAGTTAGGTCCGGGATCAAGGTGGCCAAGCGACAAAGCAACAAATCCTTTCATTTTCAGCTCCGCGCAGGGCTCAGCGATGACATGTTAAGTCCGTAGTGAGAAGAAATGTGGATGTCTCTACTTTTCTCCGACCTTCAGAAGTTTTTGATGGAGTTGGGAAGAGCACACTAATGCACAAGGAAAATTAGGGCACAATTGATGAAAGTGTGTAATTAAGTGCTAAATCGCCTGGTTTAGGCTTTAAGCGCTGCAGGAATTGACAGGAGGGGCAGTCGGTGCAGGCTGAGTAATGCGTGGGCAGCTGGAGCTCTGACGTCTGCAAATCTGACTGCAGCCAGCCCAGACTTCCTGGAGGCAGCTTCAGCTGAGGGCTCAGGAATCCACGAGCAGAGGCACGGGGGGAGGACAGCGCTCGCCTCACGTGCAGGAGATCTGTAGATCGCTTGGGGATACAAGGTTCACACGACTCACTGCTGGATCCACAGAATCCAGGCTTACCAACTCTGCATAAGTGAGCTTTTGGAAAACTGGCTGCAGTGTGGGCAGGAAAGTCTTGGCTCTAGACAAACAGTTCATTTTCAAAGGCAAACTGAAAGGTGCTCCCTTTCCATGTGAACAACACCGTTCAATCCCCACAACAACCCCGAGAGTAACTGTCAGGGAGCCACAGACACCAGACACTGTGTGATGACAGCCCAAAGCACCCTGGGGGAAGCCCAGCTAGCAGGTGTCGAACTGTATTTCCAGGAGTCCAAACGGGTGCTGTAACCAAAGTTTCTCTTATAGTACACTCCCCAGGGACATCTGCTTAACAATGACAATCATCATTACTATCTACACTGTGCTAAGCATTGCAAAGGGAATCAATTCACTTTGTCCTCTGCAAACTCTTAAGAGGTGAGTGCTAATATTATCTCTAGTCCACAGAGAGGAATACTGAAACCCAGTGAGATTTTTTTAAAGAATTTGAATCTTTATTGATTCATTTTATATATTTATATATATATACATATATACATACATCATGATCACACACAATATTGAGAATTTTTACCAGCATATGACAGTTTAATTCTCATTTTCCCATTCTCCACCCACCCTACAACCTCCTGCCCCTTATACATAAGCACTGAGCTCTAGAATATATGGAAGAATTAAATCGCTTTTGAAAATTGGTAGCAATACACCATCATTTATTTTGCTTTTTTTTCTATTTCTATTTGTTTACAATTTTCCACAATAAAATGTAAATAAATACATTTTGATGTTCTTAGGTAAGAGAGAATGAGATCTCCCAGAGGAGAGGAGCCAAGCTTGAACTAAGAGTTGCAGACTGGGGAAGGCTGCTGCAGTGAAATCAAAGTCAGATCTCAAAGCAGCCCAAGGAAAACCACAAGCAGTCTGGAGGTGGAGCGGTACATGGAGTATTTTCGGGCCAGTGTCTGCTGTAGGGAGAGGAAGGAGTCTGGGCAGATCAGTGAGAGTGAACACCTGTGTGCAAGCCTTACAACTTCATGCTTTACAGACTTCTATGCTCCTGATCCGCTATGCTATGGATCTTCGGCTGACTCTTCCCTGACCGGTGGGGAAATCTATGGATTGGCTCACAAGAGGAAGACTGTCAGTGCATAAAAATACATAAGACTAGAAAGGAAACATTATGTCCAAATGTTAAACAACACTTGGATGCTAGACTCATATAAATGCTTCATTAATTCATGAAATAAATCCAAGGTGTAAGTCTAACAATATTGTCATTTCAAAATACCTTCCACTATAAAGGCTATCTGAAAATTGTGACAAACCAATATCATGTGAAAATATCCATGATTTCTCTCATCCAAGGCTAACCAAGCCCAAATCTGCTTAGCTTCCGAGATCAGACAAGATAGGGCGCATTCATGATGGTATGGCAGTAGACTATCTATGGTTTCTCTCAGTGGCAAAGACTCACATGCTACTAATGTTACTGTGGTTCGTTGCCTACATTCTAAATGGAATGAAATGAGAGATTTCAATTAGAAGTTAATGAAAACAGAAATTCAATTTTTCCCCTCCCAAGATTGCAGGGCCCTGGTTTATGACCAAGAGGATGTATTAGACTTGGGACAATGGCTAGAGTGCTAGACTGAAGTTTTCTACCCATCGTGTATCTTGATGGTCAGCTGACAAGGTGAGTCCATTTGCCCTTCCCACAAAAATGGTTGAGAAGTTAGATCTGCTGACCTCCCTAACCTGCTTCAGAAGACCAAGTGAGAGAAAACCCAACACCAAGTCCGAACCCAAGTGAACTATCACACGAGACCTCTATTTAGGCTCTCATGTTCACAAGGACATTTTTGCTGGATATGAAATGCAGTTCCTCCTGAACTTGTCAATTGCCTCAAAGGTCATGACTGAAGAGAAATCTAGATGAGGCCATGATTCTTCACTGTGGGAACAAGCCAGTCCTGGGGCAGAGGACTCTTGTGTAAAGGGCACACACATCTTGTTGGATACAGCGTGAAATGCTTATTATAAAACCAGTTCTCTTTTTATAGCAAGTCCCAGGAGAGTTAATAGAGAGTGAGAAGGAAAGTGACAGAGGAGAAAGAGGGTGGATTTGAAGCATAAATGCCAGCAGAGGCTCTTCATTACACCTCTTTCATCTCAATTGCAGATGCCAAAGCCTAGAGACTAGACAGAGGTTCAGTGCTAAGCCATGGGCTAGTTCGTTGATGTTTGTTCTCTACAACTCCTGTCTATTGCACAAGAGCTGAGCCAACTGCTTGAAAGATGGTTCTTGGAACACTGTCCAAAATGGCCTAAGTGGTGCTATACCTCATGGCGAGCACAGAATTGAACCCCACAGCATTCAAGGGGAACCAGAGCCAACAGTGGTCATCCTTCTGGACTTAATAGACCTGCTGCTCCACCTGGCTAGGATGATAGGGCATGGAGTATGATCAATGGATGGTGCCCTTCTATGATTTCCAGAGGAGTCAGTGTAGCCTTTATTGCTGTTATCTTCATCATCATCATAAGTGTTTTCTTCTTTCAATACTTGCACATGTTCTATGTCCATTTACGTTGGCAAGCTCCAGTCCAAAGTCACACGCACCGTGAAAACGCCTCTGGAAAATGTACAGGACTCTGAACTCCGGTCCAGATCTGCATCACAGTTACACCTCTTACCACTTGAGTGAATTCCCAACCTCCCTGCGTCTCAGCCCTGAGCTATAGAAAGGGAAACCTTCAGCAGATCTAGACAACTAACTCTTTTTTCAACTACCTTGTTGAAAGGTATGCACAGATAAAGTCACAACATGTTCTGATCAGTGTTTAGCTCCCTCTCTCCCTTTCTGGGCAGGAATTAGTCAGGCAGGGCCTATTAGAAAAGTGTGCTCTCGGGCCGGAGGGTTAGCTCAGTGGTTCCGGTGCCTGCCTCACAAGCGCAAGGTCCTGAGTTCGATCCCCGGTAACCACATAGAATGCTGGGCGTGGAGACACGCCCTCCAGCCATCAACACCACATACCACAATGCCGGACGTGGTGGCTCACGCCTGTCATCCCAGCACTCGGGAGGCAGAGACAGGAGGATTGCTGAGTTCGCGGCGGCTTGCCTGGGCACCATAGTGAGCTCAGGGCCAGCCTGAACTACAAAGTGAGACCCTGTCTCAAAAAGCAAAAAAAAAAAAAAAAAGAAAAGAAAAGTGTGCTCTCTGGGGATCACAATGCTCTCTTGTTTGCAAGAGGGAGTGCTTGACAGAGTCAGGAACACAGTCAAAAGTGAAATCTGATTATATAATTTTCTATTTTTCTTTGTACACAAGAGGAAAATGATTTATTGCATCTAGTCCCCAGTTTGATGTCAGTCAGCTATAGCTGCCATCACATTAGGGAATGATGAATCTGGAGCTTTCTGTCAGAGTTTATAAACAATTTATGAGACCAAAATATGTACTAAGCTCTGGGCTTTCTAGCCTGGGATCTGGGGCGAGGGAAAGTCCAGGTGCCATCTAGTCAGTCTCTTGACTCAGACCATATATTTTTCTGCTCTGCATGAAGGCCAAGTGACAGCAGTGATAGACACTGTCTATAGAAAGAACATCTTGCTGGTCACTGAAATTCACAAATGAGCCTCAACACAGAGGGAGATTACTGCAGAGAAAGAGAACAAGGCTGGAATCAGTCAGCCCTTAGCAGATCTCATGTAAGATCTGTGGAACTTCACATAGCTTGCTTCCCTATTTGAGAAGTTTCTCAAATAACTTTGGAGTCAGTCTGTAGTTTTAATCTTTATCCTGTTTTTCCTATACTTACTAGACATTTCTCTGAACAGTTTTAAAACAGAATCTTGCTCTCTTCCCTGCACACATGCATCCATCAAACTTCTGTCACTTTATACAAGCTGTCCCTATCCTGATCTTGGGTCCCACACTTTAATTTTGCCCTTAGTCCTGTGGCCTATCACCTGCCTTAAGACCACCACTCCTTCTGTACTGAATCATTGTATCTACATGCAGACATGTCTGCTCTCTACCATCTTCAAAATACCCTGCTATTCCCCTGCCAGATATATACATGAAAGAATTAAAAGAATCATATCACAGTGACCTATGCACCTGTGTTTATAGCATTCAATTTGTAATAGCTAAATCTTGGAAATAGCCCAAATGCCCATCAGCAGGAGATTGGATAAATAAGATCTTTTAAATATATAAAATGGAATATTACTCAGCCATAAAGAACAATAAATTTGAGACATTTATACTTAAACTGATGTAACTTGAAGACATACTCATAAGTGAAATAAATAGGACACAGATGTGTAAAGACCATACATTTTCTAGTATGAAAAACTAAAGATGTAAATGAGTTACAAAATGTGTGGCAGATATTGTGAAATAGTGTTCACAAAGAAAAGGGAAAGGGTGGGTAGGGTAAAGTAAAGAAGGAAACAAAGCTTATGTGTACAGGGGGTGGGAGTTGTGGGAAGGGCAGGGGAATGGGATCATCAAGTCTACCCCTACCTCGTTTTCCCCATCATCTTCTATTTGCTCTCATTTTCCTGAAGCCGAGAAGCCAGACTGGACTGCTGTCACCCCCACATCCTATCCATTGTCAAACATTATTAACATACGTTTAACATTCAGCATTCAAGCACTTCCCAGCACCTCTACTGCCACCCAACCCTGGGCCTGAGCCACCACCTTCCTTCTGGATTACTGCAATATAGTTTTTTTTCTGGTCCAAAATAGCCGCTGACTGGCCCCACTACTCACCCCAAGTGAACTTGAACATGGCCAGTGACCTTCAGATTACTAAATCTGTTGGTCACTTCTCTGTCCCTGTCTTGCTCGGACTTTCAGGAATATTGGAAGAGTGAAATTACACATTTTCTCGGTTTTCTTTGCAGGTAGAAATGGATATTCTCTGCATAATCATCATCCACAGCTTTTAGTGGACCTTTCTTCTGCACTTAGACCTTTATATTTCTAGTTTATGTTCTGAGATTCAAACCTGGGTATTTAACTGTCTACTAGCTATTTCTAATTAGACTATCAGCAGCAACTCTGCTTTAGTCCAAAGCTACATTCCCGTCTTCTTCCCAAGGCTTTTCAAAATACCTCTAATGGCACCCATTTTAGAAATGATACCACCATCTACTCACCCTGTGCCTGAACCCTAAGCCTGAAAATCACCCCAACACCTACTTCTGCTTCACCCAGTCTCATTTATTCTACCACTCAACAATCTGTTGGCTACGGTAGAAGGAAGTGGACAAGTTGAAACTGTAACAACTGATATTTCAAACACAGAGCTTGGGAGTGAACCTGGCATTCTGCAGATCACCAATGCTCATCTTAGTTGAGAAGGAGAGAAGAATCTAAAAGAGCAACACACGGCCTACATGGGAAGACCCAGAGTGGACCGATAGCAAATTTTCATTAGAAGATCATAAGCAGGAGTAAGGAAGCTGTCCTAGGACTCTGAAGGCAGCAACCTGAGTGGACTACAAGGTGCCTTTGGCTCAGGTTTTTCTATTCTGGGTCAGAGATGTCGTACTCTCTGTCTTAAGAGGTCATTTGGGTTCCCAGCTCTCCTCCATGACTCTAGCCCAGCTCCCAAGCCCAGAGGGCAGTCAGTGGATGAAAACCACTCAGAAGAGAAATCCACACAGCGTAAGTCGCACAAGTTGTTGAGCACAGAAGGTTTGGTATAAGGCCATTACAAAAAGATCCAATTCATCATCTATTGGGCCTTTGAAGAAAAGACAGAAGTGTCATTTTCTAAATGTGATTATGTAGTCAAGACTTCTGCAGCCTGCCCAGCAGGTCCACAGGCCCATGTACACTCCTGGCTGGCTACACTCACATCTCTAAGCGTGTTGGGGAGCCCTTTGACAGACAGGTCTAGCTGCATGGAGGCTGCGGAGGATGACACGAGGAAGCAGTGGGCTGGGAGCCCCAGCCACAAGGCGAGCCACGTGACAGGCATTCTGTGCAAAGCAGCAGAGCACCTTGGTGAGGAAGCCCCGCCTGGCTGCAGATCAGCATGTCTGGCAGAAGCTGTCTCTCTGCTGCAGCCTTCTAAGGGCCAGGTGTCCCTGAAGTCAAGTGCTGAGAGGACGGACCGAAGAGACATAGCGCCGAGGTTTCGCTCCTGGTTTCTGTGCTTCTTAGCTCTGTGACCCTGGGAAAGTGATCTGACCACTCTATGCCTCTGTTTCCTCATATTTATTTTTTGTTTTATTGTTTTATTGAGATAGGGTCTCATTATGTCGTTCAGGCTGGCCTGGAACTCACAGTGATCCTGCTGCCTTGGCCTCCCAAATGCTGGGATGACAGGTGTGTGCTACTATGCCCAGCCTTGTTCACTCATCTTTCAATGGAAGACAACAACAGCACATCAATTTGCATTACTAAAACTCAAGAACAGGGCATGGCAGGTAGCCATATATACACTCCAAGTATCCTGGTTCTTGCCATCTCTAGAGCACTACGAACGGGAATAGGAAGCATGCAACTTGAAAGGCACCTGCTCCTCCCCCAGCAACGGGTGTGTGGCAGAAGCAGAGCAAGGGCTGGAAAAGGAAGTAGAGGCTCCCAACTCAGGGGTCACTCAGTGAAGCTGATGAAGGAGATAGATGGGGCACTGCTTTGTGCCTGGCAATGCACAGTTTGACATCATCTAGTCCAGTGATCTTAGTGGGGCCCTCACGCACCAGCAGCACTAATGACCCCTAGGTGCTCATTAGAAAATTGAGGCCTAGTGAATCAAGGACTCCGGGTGGCAGGTACAGCAATCTGTGTTAGAAGAAGCTCTCCAGGCAATTTTGATGCAGGCAAGTCAGAGACACAGTATTCTAACCCAACTCTAATTGTCAGGGCCATGGAGGCCCAGAGAAGGCCTAAGGGCCACACACTCACAAAAGCAAAATTCTGGGCTATAGAATGGCCCCAAGTTTGGGCAGCAAGATACATGAGAGGTCAAGATCTCTTGACTCCCACACAGGTGGCCCTTTTGTTCCAACATTACCTGTGCAGCATCTAAAACCCTTTTATCTGGTGATTTCCACATGGAGCCCTGACACTTGCAAAGAGAGCGTTGCTGGGTGCAGATGGAAAGGAAGGGCTAAGAGGAGTGTCTGAGCCCACGCTGGCTGGTGTCTCCCTAGCAGCTTCCTCCGCCTGGCAAGTCTGCTCTCACACAGACACTCCCGGGCACATCTCAGAGGAGCTGGCCTCAGGCCTGCTCTCAGCAGCACTGCATTTGCCGCAGGCTGTGCTCAGCCACAGCTTTGTGAGGTGTCTGAACCATCTTGGGATTCCAAGGCCTTCCTAGTTCTCCCAGAGTGGGGACAGTCACTCAGGGGAAAGTTTGAGCCTCTTTTCCCAAGCCTGTGGGAGTGGGAGAGGCAGCGAAGGTAAGTCGTGACCATTTTGCACTGAAACAGTAGGACCCCACCCAAATTCCAAGTCCCACACTTTACCTGGGCCTCTCACAAGTCTCTTCCTTAAGGGGCTTACTCATCTGCCTCAAGCTGTGTCCTCCTGTCCGTGGTGCTAATGGGCAAAGGAGTGACAGCGGAGGTCCCTGTCCTCAGCACTCTGTCCCCCAACAAGCAATCGCTCCATTCCACACAAGAGACAGGCAGGCCTGGGCTCTTCTTCCCAAAGCGTCAAAAGGGACCACACTGTCACACCACGCTGTTAGTCACGACTCTTTTTCTCTCTAGACAAGCCTGGGAGCCCTGGTGGGATGGGGGACCTTCCTACTGCTCTCTGTTCCCAGCCACCTCAGCATGAAGTTCTCTATCAGGAGGTGATTAGATTTGGGGAGGGTGATTTTTCTCCAGACATAATTGTTTTTTAATTCTTTTAATTTCACTCCCTTTAAAGATTACAAGCAATAACTGGCACTTGATAAATGATGAACATTAGTAGTTACTCTAGTTTTCAAGTGGTGTTGCTTTTTTTTTTAGTTTTTTATCTTTATTGGTACATTGTATATACACATCATGATTACACGTGATATTGGGAATTTGTACCAGTTTTGTGGCAACTTAAAATATATACATATATAAAAGAGCTTTGGATGCACATCCTCAGAGGAAGTCTAGGTTGGCTGCCATTTAAAACTGTAGGAAGCAGAAACCCTTCCAAACTGTCCATGAGACCCCTGCAAAGGGACTGGGAAAGCCAGAAAACTATACAGGCTTCCAAGATGAGGAGGAAGTATATGTCCATTTATTCATTTACTTATTCATTCGATCACACCTTTGCTTGCTCACAGCAGTTTACTTTAGCATTCATCTTTTCATTCTTTCACTCAGTGATTTGGCGGCTTAGTTGATCTTTCCTTCCCTCTCATCTATTCTCTCCTTAGCTTGCAAACTGGACAGAACCATTCCTCCCCTTCCCCCGCCCTGTCCTTGGCTTCTGAATTAATACACACACCCATTGTTTCTGGTTTTCCACCACCCATGGCACCATAATGACTTACAGTTTCAACTGACTTTATATATATTCTGAAAACATACCTTTGTGTGCAAAGAAAATTATGAGCTTGCATGCAACTAACAAGAGGGGGTGGAAAGACACAGTTGACACCAACCATGCCCTCATGTGGTTCACACTATGCGGGGGAAGCAAGTATTTACACAAATATGTACATTTGACACAGGAACTAAAAACAGGAAGCATTGGATTCTGGTAGAAAGGCCACATGCAAGTCTCAACAAGGGAATTTTTATGAAGATCTAGTATAAGTCACGTACTGGGACAACAGACAGCACTAAGGCATGGTCTACCTTCACAGAGCTTAAATCCAAAGGTAAAAAAAGACACCAGACTCAATTGCTGTGGGTCACAGTAACACAAAAATCAAAAGTAATGAACCTCGGCCAGGGATTTAGCTCAAGTGGTACCGCACCTACTTAGGAAGCATAAGGGCCGGAGTTCGATCTCCAGTACTGCATTAAAAAAAAAAAAAGTAGTGAACTCTGTCCAGTAAAACATATGAGTTAAAGCTGGCTCTAGGCTTTGATGAAGAAGTAGAATATTGTTTGGCAAAAGTAGAGGTAAACAGGGTGCTAATTGGCACACGCATGATCCATGGATGAAAACGTAGTATATGCTTAGAGAATAACAAATGGCCTTAATTTTCTAGAACAGAAGATATGTCAGAAGGTGTTACAGGAAATATGTTTAGAAAAACCTCAAACAAGGTTTTGAATGTCTGTTGAGGACCTGACTGTAAGGGCAAGAGGAAGAGCCACTGGTAGCTCCTGAGCAGAGTTTGTCATAGTGACAGCTGGGCTCCAGAGAGATCGTGGAGACTCAGGACCAACAAATTCTTGTAAGAATCAGATGTGGCTGATGGACTGAACCAAGACAGTGGAGAAAGAAATGCAGAAGCGAAATTAAATGTGAAAGTTGCAGGGAGGCTGAGTCAGACAAATTGGCTCAAAGTGAAGAATGAAGGTGACACACTCACAGGTGGTTCAGAGGTGTTGAAAATGGAAGACCGAGAGTCCAGTGGAAATATAACAAGACTGAACCAGGAAGAAAGAACAAAGAGGAGGATTTGGTTGCTAGCTTGAAGAAGTGGCCAGGATGCTGCAGGGCAATAGGCCTAGAGCACAAGAAGGAAGCTGGAGCAGACTGAAATGTTCACACCATATTGATTAATATCTTGATCAGAAATACTTGACATGAGCTATATTAGCATATGATATATGACCTCTGGGAGCTTGTAAAACATATTTTAGTGGTGGAATTGACAACTCTTGGTAATAGGTTATGTTGTGGGGCAGAAGGCTTTCATAGTTCTGTGAAAAATGCTGACTGGACAGTGATATCATTTATTAAAATAGAACGATAAAATTTAGGAGGGTAAGCGATTAGGGGTAGGAAAGAACATGAGTTAAGGGCTATGTATCATGAGCTTTAAATACTTTCAGGCTTCCCAGTTGGAGGGGTCTATAGGAATTGGTCACATAGTTCTGGAGATTAGGAACAATATTTGGGCTGAAGATTGATTCAGGGTACTTAAAGTCAAAGTAGTAGATGATATCATCCAGGAAGAGTGTGAAAAGTAAGAGAAGAAGACCGAATGTGATAAACAGAAGAGTCAAGAAGGAAACCCAAATGTCTGGCTTGAGCATATGGGTGGATGCTTGTGTTGGTTCGTGAGGAAAAGAATACCTGGAAGTTTTAAAGGAGCTGAGAACAAGATAAGTTCTATGTGATCCAGAGAGGATTATAGGTGCTTGTGATATACGCAGGTGGAGAATCTCAAGTATCTCTGTATTCAGTGCTGGAGGTTAGGAAGGAGAACGGGACCAAGACATGTTTTTTAGCTTCCCCCCAAGATACTGGCTAAATCTGGGGTGTACCTGTGATCTCTAAGCAAAGCACTGTAAAAGAAATCAGAGACCTGGTGTGGAACTTTGTAGTTTTGCAGAAACAAGCAGTCCAAGGCATGTGTGAGAACTGTTAGCATGCTACATGATGGAAGCTAAGAAAGAAGAGCAGGTCTAAGAGCAATGGAAACGTGAATGAGGACTGCTGCATTGGCAAAGAAAGAGCCATGAGCAACAGAGTAGAAAATAGGGATTGGATCAGTGCCACCTTTCATGAAGACTAAAGAGAAAGTATTACACACACATCTACACTTTCAACTTTTAGCCATCGAGAGAGAAAGAAGATATCTTCACATGATTAGATTTTACTTTTTTAGATTGTGAGAAACAAAAATGGTTACAGGCTTAGGAGAAAGAACAAGAGAAAGGAAGGGATGAAACAGACTGGAGAAGAAGGGACAACTAACAGGGAGAGTCCAGGTGGGAAGTAATGGTAGCAATATTATATATATGGATAAAAATCAAAATCTTGAGCTAGGAGTGTGAGTCAGTAATAGAGCACTTGGCAAGCATGTGTGAGGCCATGGGTTCCATCCCCATCCCTTGAAGTAAAGGGAATTCTTTGATAAATGTCCAATTAGTGGGAGGAGAATTTTGGACCAATTACTCAGAAGCATGGCAAATGAGCCTGAGAGTCTTTATTTAGCCCTCACTCACCAACGAGTGAGCATAATCATTCTTAGACTCCAAGCTACAGTGCTCTAGGTGGTTTGAGAAGAAGTGACAAATACAAAATAGATGCAATATCCTTGCCTAGAAGCACTCTTTGAGGGGATCAGTGTGTATCTCCCACGCACCAGTGGCTTTCTTTTAGCCTGTGGCCCTTCCCATACTCCTTTCTACCCATTCTCCAAACACCACTGGTCCAGCACTGCCTCATAGAAAGTCACTCACAGAGACTCAAAACAGTTTCAGGAATATGAGTCCATGGCTGGATGGCTCCATTGCTTTGGGCCTATGGTGAGGCTGTATATCAAGGTGGGAGCCCACAATAGAAGCAGCCAAAAGACAGAGAAAGACAGGAGAGGACCAAGATCTTACAATCTCCTTTGAAGTCATGCCTCCAAAAACTTTGATTTTCCCCACTAGTCCTCACCTCTCACTTCCCAATACCACTCACACCAAGCACCAAGCCTTCAAGACATGGGGTTTGGGGACATTGTAGCACTGCTCTTACTTAAATCACTCCGGGTGATCTCTGTTCCCTTGTTCCTGCCCACCACATACAGATCCCCAACACAGCACAGTCCACTTCTGAGGCAAGCACCTGCTGAGCCTTGGGCCCTGGGACCCTATTTTCTAACCTTACTCTGGACCAATATAGTAACCCTGCTCCTTAAATGTGGTTCTCCGGTAACTTCTTTGGTAACACTGGGAAGAGGGAGGCTTGTTTCTAGGTGAGTAACCAGGGGAGGGGGATGTTGAAGGGACACACAAACCTCATCTCAGCGTGTGCTCCAGGGGCCTGTGCTGGTGAGGCAAGGGCAGAAACTGAGAGTGTTTCCGAACTTTCACAGCAACTTGATAATGCTTATTACATTTACTAATAATATTAATAAAAATAATTTATGCCTTTATTTTTACTTCCTCCATAATTCAGTTGTATTGCACTTTTCCAAAATGTTGCTCTGAACTGTTTGGAAATCTAAATTGATAATAAAAAAAACTAAAACTAAATAAAAAGTAGGTACTTCAAAAGAGTTGGCAAACGTGCATGCTAGTCAGTGTGGAGATTCCTAAAAAACTAGGATTAGAAGTCCCATTTGACCCTGCTATTGCCCTGCTAGGAATATACACAAAAGAATTAAAATAATCATAGCATAGTGACATATGAGCACCCATGTTCATAGCAGCTCAGTTTTGACAGCTAAATCTTGGAAACAACCCAGATGCCCATCAGCTGGAGAATGGATAAAGAAGATGTGGTTTTTCGATAAAATGGAGAATTACTCTATCTTAAAGAGTGATAAGTTTGAGACATTTATACTCAAATGGACTTACCTTCAGGACATACTTATAAGTAAAATAAATAGCTCACAGATGTATAAATATCGTATCTGTTCTCTGGTATGAGAAGCTGAAGATGTTAGTGAGTTCTAGAATGTATGGTGGATATTGTGAAATAGAAAATACTCAAAGGGAAATGTGGTGGAGGTGTGAGTAATGAGGGGTAGAGAAAAATGTGATGGAAACAAGGCTTATGTATTTAGGGGGTGGGGATTGTGGTAGGGGAAAGGGAAAAAATGAGAATCAAACTGTGTCATATACTGGTACAAATTCCCAGTATTGAGTGTGATCATGATGTGTATATACAATGTACCGATAAAGATAAAAACTAATAAAAAAGATATGTATTCTCATTGTAGATTGTGATTATAAATTATTGCTGAGATGTACCAAGGAACTCAATTTATTTTTTAAAAGGATAATTTGACTATCAATCTGATGTAGTTGTGATGAGGATTAACTGGGTAGCAATTCCGGTAGCCAATAGAACATGTTGCACATTAAATGGGAGCTAGTAGTACTCTCCAGTTACAACTCTTATTCTTGGTACTCCACATTACCATTTTAAGGTTTAACCCATGTACATAGTTCTTCTTTTACTACTGTATAGCACCGCCATCTCAGAGACTTCCTTGATGCTAGGACAAAATGCCTGACACCTACAAGTCAAAGGAGGAAAAGTTTGTTTAGCTCACAGTTAGTAGTCAGCTGCCTCTAAGGTAGGGTGGCATGGCAGAGGGCCACAGCAACGGAAAACTGGGGTATACAAGAAGCAGCAAGCCTTCCTCTCCCTTTTACCCCATCTAGACTTCAAGCATTTAGGGTGGTGCTACCCATGGCTAGTGTGGGTCTTCCCATTATCCCCATGCAGAACTGTGCTAAACCAGTCAGTGGACTAATTTAGTAATCAAACACCCTCAACCCATATTCACACACCCCAGTTCCAGTCACTTCCAAAAGGCACCACCTATGACAGCATGAGGATTTAGAGAAAATCTGGGTACATGCCATAACAACCGTCATTTCCATCTGTGACACTGCTTTCAGCTAGTCCCTATTTACCTGTGTCTTTATATTTTCTAACTAGTCATTGTTGGTGTGTAGATACTATTGCTACCACAGTATTGATCTTCTGTCTGTCAAATATACCGATTTTAACAATGTGTCTAATTCTCTTGGTCTTTGGATTGTATCATTTGTACATATACTCATTTTGTTCCTTTCTGCACGATTTCCACACCTCTTATTTCTTTCCAGAAAAGAAATTTCTGGAAATTTGGGCTTTAGCAGCACATCCTTGCCTTGCTTCCTACCTTAAAAGGAATGTTCTACAATTTTTCCTCTATGTAGCATGATATTATCTGTGGGACTTTAGTAGGAAGTTTTGATAGGGCTTACAGGGGTTTCCCTATGAATAATTTTAAAGGTTCTTTCCTTAAAAGAATTCAGTTAGGGGGCTGGAGATTTAGCCTGCCTCGCAAGCGCAAGGTCCTGAATTCGATCCCCAGAAACCACAAACAATACTGGG
>PVIC010011281.1:22071-41794 GCA_004025085.1 Thryonomys swinderianus
GCCTGTCATCCCAGCACTTGGGAGGCAGAGGCAGGAGGATTGCTGAGTTCCAGGCTTGTCTGGGCACCATAGTGAGCTCAGGGCCAGCCTGAACTACAAAGCGAGACCCTGTCTCAAGAAAAAAAAAAAAAAAAAGAATTCAGTTAAGCTTTATTGAATTCTTTTTATGGATTTATAAAAATCTTTTTCATTTCATTCTCTGAGTATGCTGGTGTAATAGATGAAATTCACAGATATTGTGATGCTGAGCCGTTGTATCCTGAGGGCAAATCCTGCTTGGTTATAATGTAATTATTTTTGTTTGTTTGCTTAATATATTATTACATTTAATTATTTATTATAATTTTAATTATAATGTCCTTTTGTTGTACTTATCCAATTTTAGTATTAACAGTCTAGTAACTTTATAACACAAATGGGCAACTCTCCCCTTTTCCTGATCTTTAGTATAACTTTTACAGGATAGACTTTATGGGTTTTTTTTTTTTTTGAGACAGGGTCTCGCTTTGTAGTTCAGGCTGGCCCTGAGTGCACTATGGAGCCCAGGCAATCCTGGAACTCAGCATTCCTCCTGCCTCTGCCCCCCGAGTGCTGGGATGACAGGTTTGAGCCACCAACCCAGGTATTTGTGGTACGCGGTACTGATTGCAGTGGGCGTGAGTCACCATGCCCTGTATTGTTGTATGTGGTTACCAGGGAGCCAGGGACCTTCTGCTTGCCAGGCAGGCGCCAAAACCACTGAGCTAAATCTCCAACCCTGGACATTATGTTTTTATGGAAAGTTTGATAAAATGACAAATCTATAACGATCTCTGGTGCTGGTCTGTTTAAGTGTAAGTGAGATTTAAATGACCACTATAACTTTAAATTATTAGCCTGTTCTACTTTGCTCACCTTCATTGTAATATTTTTTTAAATCAAGACATTTATACATTTTCTCTGCTTTTAGCATTTTGCTTTACCACCAGTTTTCTTATAATGTTGGTCCTAAAAAGCCAAGAGCTGGGCCCATTGTTCCACTCCTGACTACCGTGCTTTCAGGGATGATACGGACCTGGAAAGTCTTCATCTGTCAAAGAAGCTGTACTAGTGGAATCCTCTGGGTACTGTAGATGCACATGATTGACTCTTGTCTATCAAAAACAACAGTTAATTTAGCTCAAGTACGAAGGAAAAACAGAGAAGAAAAGGGGAGATAATAACTGATCTTACTGCCTGCCTGCTCTAGTCTTCGTCACACCCTGAGAGATCCCACTGGGCATGCAGCCCTTTGGAAGAATCCTTCTTTATTCTTCTAACACGGTTAGGCAGGAAAGGTTTCAGAATCCGTTTCCCTAAGGAGGCAAGATATCAGGCAATAGTGAGATGGTACTGACATCACCCTTTGCCTCTTGAGGCCCTCTTGCCTGACTGTCTCCTGTGTTGTCATTCACTCACTCCCACTGCTGTAGACTGCCTGTGTGAAGGCTTCACTGTATTTGCTTTTCAGTGCTTCACTGGCGGAAGAAGCAGGTGCTTTATCTCTTGGTATAATCATATCCGTGAAAGAAAGAGCTCCAATTAGAACCAAACCAGGATTGTTTGTTTAATGAGAACCAAAGTCAGCTCTCCTGCCCTTCACCCTAGTCCTGAAGTGAAACTTTCAGGGCCCTTCTCTGAATTACACAAACTACTGCTCTAATTGTGTTTAGAAAATTCATTTGCATTCAATCTCAATGCTCCTTTCTGCCTGCCTTCCTCTGTCATTTAGAGATTGTCACTGACAGGGGGTTGAGGATCTGCAGGGCACTGTCTGACTGGCCATACCTTATCCTCCAGGGTGATTCAACCACATTTTCTTGTTTGGTCTCAATGTTTGGGATCAAAGTTTCTTAAATTATTCTTTACTTGGATAGAAATGTAGTTGTCTTAGAAGAAATGGTGAGCTAATGTATTGATCTAGATTCCATGAATAGTGACAGGATTCCCAAAATAGACAATGTTCCATCTCAAACTGGCCTAGTTGCCCATAGACATCCAAGAGACAGCCTACTGTGCATCATTCCAGACAGGCGCTATGGTCTTCTCCAACATCCAGCACTGTCTATTTCAGTTCATCTTGTGAGCTGCAACACAATTTGCAAATAGTCTAAATGGCGTCAACTGTATCTTATGGAGAGACATGGAGGAGGAATATCTTTGTGGGAAATTGCAGATAGGCCAACACAGCCTGGACTCTGGAGCCTTAAGAAATGTCTTCACATGAGAGAGCTCTCAGTTTTATTCTGCCAGAAAGATCTTGACCCAATTGACTGTTGGCTTTCCTTGTTGTATTACTCATCTTTTTGTTGCTGGAACAAAATACCTGACATGCACAATTTAAAGGAGAAAAGGTTTCTCTCGGCTGTTTCAGAGGTTTCAGTCCACGGCCAGCTAGCTCCAAGGTCCAAACAACGTGGTAGGTAGACTTGGCAGAGAGGGGAGAGCCAGAAGGAAAAGAGACCAGGGCAGCATTTAACCTTCAAACCCACTCCCCTTGATATGTAGCATTCAATTGGGCCTCACCTCTCACAAGCCCATTCAGCTATGAGTGTATCAGTGTGTGATTCATTTGCTCTAAATATTACTGCATTTGGCTATCAGGCCTTCCACACATGGTTCTTTGGGGGGGATCACTTTATATTTAAACACTGCCTCAGGAGACATCTCACCCAACACCTGTCTGGGAGCTGCTTGAACTTTCTGTTTCTTGTTTGAAAGTGGACTATTTCTTATGAATAACGCCTGTCAGCTTGAGTTGTAATGCCCTTTCACCAGTATGTGTCCAAGGTGTAGCCTAAGCCAAATTGGAGAAAAAATAAAGACAATAAGATGAGAGGTATTGTTTCCTTTTTATGCTTAAGAAAAAGCCAATAGTGACCTTTAGGATGATGAGCAATGATCTTGGTTTCACTGAGTCTTGAGGTAACCAACAAAAAGGAATTGTCATGAGTCTAGTAACTCAGTGGGGACGTGTAGTGGGTAGAATTCTGAAGATTTTCCCCCAAGATATGTTTCCTAGTGATTTAATGAAACACTAATGTAAATACTATAGTAAATAGATTTTGCAGACATAATTAAGGTTCCAAGGCAGTTGAATTTAAAACACAGTGCTTACCCAAGCTGGTACTTTCTTTGCTGTGTAGCATAAAGGGGGATTCAAAAAGAATCAAAGCTTGAGGAAGATTTGATGCCTCTTACTGACTTTGAAAGAAGGTTTCATCGTGCAAGGAGCAAACAGCCTCTGGGAACTGAGAGCGGTCTTCAGTAGGCCACCAGCAAAGAAACTGGGACCTCAGCCCTTCAACTGCAAAGAACTGGACTGTGCCAACAACTCGAATGTACACTTAGCAGATAGTACCCCAGATCAGCAGTGAGAGTCCAACACAGTTTGTACCTGAATGTGTGAAACTTCAAGCAGAGGACCCAGTGGAGCTTTGCCCAGACCCCTGACTCATGGAACCGTAAGAGAACCAATAGGTGCTGTCTTCAACATCTAAGTTTGTGCTGATTTGTCCCTAGGCAACAAAGCCATGCAGGAATATAACCGGCACTTCAAAAGTGTTGAACTTACATCTCTTCCTTCTGTGTGCATGAAGCTGAGGTGCATGAGGAGTACAAATGTTTGACATGAGGGCCCCACTCTCCTCTTCAGCCTCCAGCAGTGCCATTGCCTGAAACCCTGGGCTTGTTGAGGTGCTGGTGAGACTGTACTGATTCACTTCGCTTACTGGGCTCCAGGACTTTTTATCCAGCCAGTAACAGTTACTGCCATTTTCAGAGAGTTAGATACAAAGCACTTTTTACAGGAAACTTACAGAGAACTCCAGGATGGAAATGACTGTATCCTCATTTTCACAGTGGAAAAGCAAGATCCAAAGAGAGAGTGCATGCACACATGCTCATGCATGCGTGCGCATGCACACACACACACACACACACACACACCAATTTTTCATCCTTGGTCTTGGTCCTTTCCTGTCTCATATGAATCCCCTTCCTGCCATGTTATCTTTCAGTTCACCTTCGAATGTAAAGAAATGTGTTTTAGCCACCACTAGAGAATGGAAGTCCAAGCTACATTTGGATCCACTATCCTGGTCCCTCAACTAGAAGCCTGGCTTGTGTAATACTTTTCCTTGAAGCAGAAAGAACTAGGGCAGCCCTTTACTTCTGAGCAAGTCAGGGTCAGCCAAAATTAGAACCCAGAGGCGAGGTAATGTGTTGCCACATTACCCATAATAGCAAATAATCGGACACAATTGAGATGTTAGACAACATAGGCTTGGTTAAAAAAATTGTTGAACGTCATCTCTGAGGAATATTGCATAGGTATTAAAAATGATCATTATGAAGACATAATGATCAACATATAAGAGGTTTACAATTTCATCATAAGTAAAAAGGTTGAATATAAGACTATAAATACACTGCAAGCACAGCAACATAGAAAAAATACACACAAGTGAACAAGGCCTGCAAGGCAATATGGGTTAGAAAATGAGCTTTTATGGACTGGGATGCAGGGATTATGGGCTATTTTTTCTTTGTAAATTTTCTGTAATGGTGTTCAATGGTGTCATAATACTGTTGTTATAGTAAATAACTGCCAAGGAGAACAAAGGCGAATCTGCAGCCCTCAGCTGGCTGCCACTGCCTAGACCGAGATGTCATGGGAGGAGAGCCCTTCCTCTTTGTCCTGAGACTCAAGCTTGAGCACAGATACCGTGGAATGTAGTCCCTGCTTGTTCTTCCCCTTTGCCTCACCTGCCAGCCCGGACCATGCTTCGAGGGCTACAAGGGGAGTGCCGGCATCCCACCCTGCTGCACGGGGGCCTAGGGGCAGATTCCAAAGCCCGTCTTGCCTTCCCCAGGCCCAGGATCTAATGGCTGGCTCACTCCCCACAGTGCCTGAGACAGTGCTGTGCATACAGCAGCTACTTACCATCTGTCTTAGGGCAAGTGCCACACATCTTTCCTGTCTCCCCTTACTGTAAAATAATTCTGGGTGTCCCTTGGAGCTCCCCATCTCAGTGAGTGATGCGACCCTGTCCCACAGCCCCTTCTTCAACCCGTCGTTGGGTCCTTTGGACTTTGCCTCACTGGAATTTTTCAAATCTTTCATTTCTTTTTATCTCTATTGTCTCCCCAAGTCTGGGCCACCACTGTCTCACATCTTAACTACAAACCAACAACTCACAACACCAGCAGCCTCAGACTCACCTGCAACACAAGCAGTCTCTCAATGGAGAAACTCAAGGTGATCTACCATGTGGCAGGATAAAAAAGCTGGGACTTTCATTTGTCTTTATCTAGGTCTTATCTCATCTTTTCCTTTTCTATGTTTTTAAAATTGAGTTTATTGGTATGTTTTATATACATGTTATGATCACAGCTGACATTGAGAATTTGTACCTGTACATGATATGACTTCGTTCTCATTTTTCCCATTCCCCCAATCCCCCATATACATAAGCTTTGTATTCAGATCACTTAGCTCCCTTGTGCATGTTTATGTAATTCAGATGCACAGTCTCAAAAGCATTCTCTTGATGTGGCCACCAACCCTAAATTTGGATTATAGATACCACCCAGATGTTTCTAAGATATTACTTAGATTGGTTCCCTCCCTGCTTAGTGCTCCTTTGCTGCCTGCAGCCCAGAGATTTATGTCACCCACTAGCATTTCCGGCCTGGGTGGTCCGGGATATGCATTCTTCCCAGCTGCGCTCTAAACTGACACCAGCCAAGTGGGTAGCCTAAGATGGGCTACACTGAAAAATGCTGCCCAGTAAAGATTTCTTTTCTTTTCTACAAGACTGGGAATTGAATACTCACTAGCATACTACTGAGTTAATTTTTCTTCTTAGAATGTCTTTTTTCTAGGCTCTTCAAAATACATTTGAGCAACATGCCACCTAGGCAGCTTTCCCTCACTCCTCCTTGCCACTTTCTGGATCCTCCCCTCGTCCCTAAGCTCCTTGGAGACAGGGGTTGCGTCTGAGTGCACAGAACAAGGCAAGGGCTGAGTGGGTGGTCAGGAGACCTTGGTGCTACAGTGCTTATGGGGTCCTGGTGGCCCACTTGCTACATTTAAACCTTGGGCCCAACTAGAGCAAGAATTCTGTAATTCTCAGTCTCTGACAGGAGGCAAGATTAAGAGCACAACTCTAAAGGCACTTATCACCATTCTCCTCCCTGCCCAGGGCATCAGGCTGAGGCGTCCTCAACTACCCAGTTTGCCTTATAGATCCTGGATGGCCTAGAGCCTGCTGTAGGGAAATCCATGATCCTGCTGAAGAAATGATCACTCACAGTACACACTTGAGCCAACAGCTGTCAGGAAAACCATTATGCCAGAAGCAAGGATTACAGAAATGTGTCCCATTGGGTTCTGAATGGAGATATGTTTTCTTTCGGCAATAATCACTTATAACATTTATCATTTTCTCCTACAAGTTCATGCTTAAACAGCAATCCAGAATTATGCTACAGATAGAACTTTCCAAAGGGAAGACAGGCAAAAGCCTTTTCGAAAGAACAGCAGGATCCAGAGAACCATGAGAAAGGAGATTAAAAAGTAGAGAGAGTGGGCTGGCAGTGTAGCTCAGAGGAAGGCCAGTTGTCTAACATGCCTGAAGCCCTGAGTTCCACCCTCAGCACTGAAAACCAAATAAAGGAAGGAAGAGAGTAAAGGCGGTGGTGCTGTTCTTTTGACACTGAGGAGTAGTGCTAGGGCTGCCAGTTCTGACCTCAATACAGCTGAAAGCTCAAATACAGGGGAAATAGATTTTTGGGTTCTCTAGTTCAATGACCTGATTTTTTATTCTCACACAGTCCCTACAAGTTCATTTTTGCTGTCACTGTAGGAAAAAAGATATCCTCCTCAGGATGGTGAAAATTAAAGTAAATGTGATGTTGAAGTTTACATATCAATTTAGCTAGGTTAGAGTCCCCAGATGTTTGGCCAAATACTAGTCTACATGCTCTGTGGAGGTTTTGTTTGTTTGCCTTTGGTATGTGTTTAATATTTACAACAAACAGATTCTGAGTAAAGCAGATTACCCTCCATAACATCAGCAGACTTCATCCCATTAGCGAAGACCTTAAGAGCAAACACTCAGGTTCATACAGAACAATATTGCTTCTTAGATTGTGATATAAAAGTTCTGCCTGCTAGCCTTCCCTATGTATTTGCCAGTCATTCTGTGGCAGCATGAGCTAATTCCTCTGTCTGTCTGTCTGTGTCTGTCTGTCTCTCTTACACACACACACACACACACACACACACACACACACACACACACACACACACACTGGTTTTGTGTTACCCAAATAGCTTGTCTGATGCAGTGGATAATATGCAGGCTTCCAAGAGAGATACAATCATATATACCCAACACATAATGATTGCTAAATATGCTAGGTTAGGACACTGTATTAATAAAGATTGGCTAGTAATGGATAAGAAGTCTGAAGAACACAAGGTCACCTATACAGAAGCAGCTTCTACCCCTAAAGTGATGTAGTGCACCTGATGAAAGGGCTGTTGGGGGAAAACAGAACCAGGGCTCCTCAAAACATTAAAATAAGACTAGCACAGGATATATCCAAATATATCTTCAAGGTGTGTTGAAGAGACCTTTGCCCTCCCATCACCACTGCAGCACTGTACATAACAGCCAGGGAAAGACAACAGCCTGAACGTCTATCAGTTGATGAATGGATAAAGAATGAGACACATATGCACCATAGAATATTATTCAGCTATATAAAAAACAAAATCCCATAGTTTGAAGCAACATGAATAGATCTGGAGGGTACTGAGAGAAATGAAACAATCACAGAAAGACAAATACTGCGATGATCTCACTTATCTGTGAAATCTAAAAGTGTGCCTAAGTAGGGACCACAGTGCTTACCAAAGTCTGGGAGGGCAGCGAGGCAGGATGAAAAGGAGCTAGCCAGTGAGTCAAAGTTAATATTATGCAGGAGGAGTAAATTCCAAAGTCCCACTACACAGTGTGGGGATCACAGTCAGCAGTAATGTAACATAAATTTCAAAACAGCCAGAACATGTTCTCACTTCAGCAGCATATATACAAAGTAGGCAGATCCAGACATAGGTCTTGCTACAAAGAATTCAGGAATGCTGGAGGTGCTGGATGTATTAACTCCCCAGATTCAATCATTGTTTACTTTGCACACTGTAAATATGTGGAATCATTCTATGTCAATTTAAAAATTAAATTTTTAACTACCATAGGTCTGAGAATTTTTTCATATACCAAATGATAACCATGGTCTTTGGAAAGATGTCTACCCAAGGCCTCCATTTCTTATTCACATTATTTGTGTTTTAGCCATTAAGGTTTGGAGTTTGTTACATATTTTGTATATTAACTCTTTGTCAAATGTATGGTTTGCAAATTTTTCTATTATATTGTAATTCTGTGTCCTTGGCTGTGCAGAGCTCTTTAATTTATGCAGTTCCATTTGTCTACTTTTGCTTTGGTTGTTTGTGCTTCTGTGGTCTTAACCAAAAAATCCCCACCACACAGAGACATGGAAATTCCATTTTCCCTCCTGTTTCAAATACGTGTCAGTCTTCTGATTCTGTCCAGGTTGAGATAAATTAGTGCTGAAAGTGCTTTGTTCTTTTACAGGGAGGTAGAGAGTAGGGCTGCGTCTTATTTCTTTATACTTCTGAGGTCCAGCTTTCTGTGAAAAATTGCTCCTATGGAATTTCTTGACTTGTGTTCTTTTCCTCTTCTCCCCTGGAATCACTTGCATCCCACCCTTGCCCTTCCTTTTTTCACTGAAAATGTGTCCAAAGGGTCATTCTGACATTAGAAGTGAAAAATGAAATGCAGTGGTTCCTAATTAGTTGCTTTGACAGGACTGAGAGTGCTTTATTGACTGGAGCAGCTTTGGCCCTTACTCTTCAGTCACTGTGACTGTCGATAACAACGCCACTGACTTGTTGTCTTAATGGCTGAGGCCAGTTGACTGTTTGCTGACCTGACAGATTCCTTGATTCTCAACTTGAATCTCTCCCAAAATAGCACCTTGAGAAAAACACATGGGCTCACTTTATGTACTTTTAACGCAATCAGTTCAACTTTTTGTGCGTTGGTTTCCTGCTCAAATTAATAAGTTGTTGTGAGGGGGAGCACTGATTTTGCAAGATTATCTGTCTTCGCTGGATCCCTTAGGATTTCCAAAGATGAGCAACAGTGCAAGCCATGGTGTGAACAGGAGATACTTTCCTGCTGGGAGTGTCCCCTCCTGACTCACGACCCAAATGCCATGGCTACCTTCACAACTTGGACTTCACCCCCAACCAGTTCCTTGGGGAACATCTGTCTTGGCCTCCTGGACTCGGTCACATTACTCTGGTCTTCAATCTCAGAGTATATTGCAGCTTTCATTCTTAGCACTTACCTTAGGTGATAAGGTTCTTTACTTCTCCAATTTGTATCTGCCCTTCCCATTAACAAGTTCCATAAAGAGATGAACAGCTGTCCCCCTCCTGTACCCTGCCTGCATGGAGTCAGCATGTGAAGTGGCCCCTTTCTTTCTTTGTGGATTCATAGCAGTGTTGCCTTCTTACTAGTCCCCAGCCTTGTATTAGCAGTTCTTGAATTCTACCCACAGATATCCCCCTCAGTAAATTCACCATTTCTGGCACAGCTCTGTTCACAGTAGGCCGTGCTGCCCCTATTGGCCAGTCTTTGCCTTGTCACACATTCTGATCTAGAATAAGCTCATTTTCTTTAGTGTCTTGGCCACTCTGACCAAGTCAATCTTCTGTACAAAGGGAAAGCTCAGACCCAAGCTTCTCTCAGTCTCTTAAAAAAACTTAGCTCCCACAAAGGCACATAATAAAATCAAACTCGTTTCCCTTTGGCTTCCTCTCCTCTCCTAATGAGATCCTGAGTTTGGTTTGGCTGAAGGAAGGGCTGTTCTTTGGGGAAGGGTCCTACTGCTCAGCAGGAGTTACTTATTAGAGTATCCCCAGGGCTTTCTCTTGTGGAGATGGCAACTTATGACTTTGTCAGCAGCTGAAAGGTTTCTCTGTGATGTAGAGGTCTCTGCTGAAACATAAAGATTCCCCAGTTCCATTTTCCAGCCAAAGGCCTCACTACATGGATTTCTGTCCTCCCTCAGATGGTCCAAAGGCCTTACTCCCTGGTTTAAGCACGAACCTGGTGATATCCAGGCTCTACAGAGCCTCCTGGTGAGGGGCTGATGATGCACAGCTTTGAAGAGGACCTGGGACAAAGGAAGACTTGCAGCCATGACATTGAAGGGGGAGCATTCCAGGGTGGTTTAATAGTATAATCAAAGGAATGGAGAAAGAAAAACCAAATAAATGAAGGTTGCATCAAGTTATTTCATTTACCTTGAGTGTAGGACCCAGGAAAAGGATTGTGAGAGATGAGGCTGAGGAAGGTGGAGGAGCAGGACCTTCTGGGGTCTCTGACATAAGCTGTGACAAAGAGCAGGAATTTTGTGCTGAGCTTACCAACATTCTGGAATGTTTTAGCAGGAAGGTGACTTAACTACATTTGTAGTTTGATCAGCTCCATTTGGCTTCTGTGTGAACAGATTACAGAAGGAAAACAGGTATTTGGAACACCACCAGAATGCTAGGTAGTTGGGCATTATGGTGGTGGTGTCCCAGACTAGGAAGAAGATCCTAAGAATGAAGAGATGTTGACTGGATCAAAAAATAAGTAAGAAAATAAGGGGACAAGAAAGTATGCATGACTGCATTCAGGACACGGGAGCCAAGAGAAATTGAAGATCTATGAATCTTTATAATTTATTTGGATTTATGAATCAATAAAATACACTAAGTGGCTCTTATTGAGCATCAACTGTATACACAGCTCTGCATATTGGTAATAGTAAACCTGAGTTGTGTAATACATGGTTTGCTGCACTCAAATAGCTGCAGGTCTAATGGAAAAACAGACCAGAAACTGATCATGAAAATGGAGTAGGCCTAGTGGCTAAGGCCTGCTAAGGAGAGGCTCCACATCTGGCCTCATGAAAGTGGGGAGGCTAACAGGGAAGCTTTTACAGGAGGAAACCACAGAGCAGAGGATGGGCCACAAGTCCAGCAAGCAGATGCACAGCCTGTATGGGAAAGAGCCTGATGCCTGTATGGAGCCACGATGAGCTGGATGGATGGTGGCACCGTTTGCAGTGGTCTGGAATGCAGAACAGCTTGTTGGGGGGGGCAGTGGGAGTGGTGGGGTTCTACCTTGTGGCTTCTGTCTCGGACATATTGTACTTGAGGTATGTGAGGAACAGTTAAGTAATCTCTGTAAAAATCTGCTTTGCCTTGATAGAACCAGGTTTAGGAAGAAGAAAGATGATGGCTTACTTGGGCACCTTGCCCTCCTCAGTAGCCTAAGACAATTGCAACTGAGCAGCAATGGAAAGGAGGGTACTGAGGTTGCCTGTATCAGCGTTCACTAGACAACAGATTTAGTAATGTATATAAAGTAAATTTACAATGGCCACCCGCAAAGTTAGGAGTTAGAGAGTTCAGAAGGGCTGTCTGCATGTTAGAGATGAGAGGATACAGTCAAAAGTCAAAGGCCTGGGGCTGGAGATTTACCTCAAATGGTACTGTGCCTAAGTTGGAAGCAGAAGGGCCTGAGTTCGATCCCTGCTACCACAAGAAAAAAAAAAGTCAAAGGCCTGGAGCTCACTGCAGAGTCCCGGGTGAGTATGTATTGAGAAACCAAAGAGTGTGCGCTGGAAGCCTAGAGACGGATGTCCAAAGGTGATGGTGAAAGAATGGAGCTCCTCCGAAGATACAAAAAGAAACAGGGTGTTTTCTTCTGGTGGGTCTGTGAGAGTGTGAGCAACCCAGGTGGATGTGCAGGATGGGAGCACTGAGCAGAACACTTGGCTTGAACCAAACTCTGGAATATCTTGGTGAAGAACCCATCCTCTGGCTCAGTACCTGGGAGATGTGATGGAAAGATTTTGAGTAGAGCCAGGCCCTGTCCCTGCACACCCTGCAGAAGGATGACTTCAGTGTGATGTGCAAAAGAGAAAGGAATAGACTGTCACTGGGAGAGAAGGTGAAGCCTATAGTCCAGGGCTCAAAACAGCAAGAGATACCTAGTGATCCACATGAATGGGCTTTCTGACAATGATTACAAGTCATTCCTGAGCTCAGGACAGAAGGAGCAGCCTTCAGCAAAGACAGAAAAGAGGGCAGAAGTCAGTCACAAAGGTTTCCCCCATCATATGACAGGTCAAATGGAGTTTGGACTTTGTTCTATTGACAAGAAAAAGCCACTGGAGGGTTTTTAATAAAATGGAGTATTACTCTGCCATAAAGAATGACAAGTTTCATTTATTTATGTGCCAATGGATACACCTGGAGGACACATTAACAAGTGAAATAAATAGATCACAGATATGCAAATACTGTATATTTTCTCTGGTGTGAGAACCTGTAGATCTAAATGAGTTTTAGAATGTATAATAGATTTTGTGAAATAGGAAATATTCAAAGGTAATGTGGTGGGGGAATGTAATGAGGGGAAAGAATAAATATGATTTGGAAAGAAAAAGAAATAGCAGGTATATAAAGGGTGGGGGTTGTGGGTGGTAGGGATGTGGGTAAAAATGAGAATTAACTTCTGTCATATACTGGTATAAATTCCCCAGTGTTGAGTGTGATTGTGAACAGTATATAAGATGTACCAACAAACCAACAAAGAATTCAATATTTTTAAAAAGCCACTGGAGAATTTCTTTACTTTTCTTTCCCTGAAGAGTGATTTTTTTTTTTTTTTGGTAAAAGTGCATGTGTTCTCCTAATTAGAAATTAGATCAATTCAGAAAATTCTAAAGGAGAAAATTTAAAATAACTTCAGCCCCTACACAATAATCACCATTGGAACAAGCTTGAATCCGATCTTATCTTTACATTCATACTTGGCCATGAGGAAGGACAGAGAAGGGAAGTGATTTCTAAAGGGATCAATGTATCGATGTACCTAGAATATTAATTTCTCTATAGTTTCAAACAGAGATGTCTCATGGAGGAAAAAATGATCAATCCAGTTTGTAAGGTCTTTCTGGCTGGTGAAGTAGGGAAGGATTAGGACCAAGGAAAGCTAGATGTCAAGGGACAGGGTAGGAGAGAATGGAGAGAGTTTGGCAGAGGCAAGGTTAGTGGGTTCACAGAGAAGCAGTGTGGCCTGGCCCCGCTGTAGGAACACTTTCCGACCACTTGGAGTCTGCTGCAGAAAGACAAAGGGAGAATTCCAGATGGTTCCTTGGACTTTTGGGATTAGGAGTGCTGGTGCCGTGGTCAGAAACAAGTCAAGCAACCAGAGCAGGTTTACTAGAAAGTTGATCAGTGTTTCTCTGACTGTGTGCATAGTCTCTAGCTGGGCATGTGGGGCCATCCACCAGGCAGGAGGCAATGGAAATCAGGGACTCAGCAGGTAAGCAGCCTGGAGATAGGGACCTGGAAGCTAACTGAGAACCACTGTGGGGATCTGAGCACTCTACAGGGGAGAAGGGCTGGAGACAGAGAACTGTGCCAAGGACAGAAGCTCAGGGAGCACCTCTGTCCAGGACAGGCAGAGACAGAGAGGCCAAGGGGAGCCAGCAGGTTGAGGAAGAGGCCAGCAGTCTCATCTCAGGGCTTTGGTAGTGACCGTCTTTAGAAAGTTTTGGAAGACTCAAAAACAAAGTGTGTGGTGAAAGAGAAGACCAATGTGGGGAAGGCGTCAGCGCCAAGCCAAGAGCTCTGACTGAGCAGGGGGAGGCCAGCTGCCCCATATGAGAAGCCTGAGGGAGTGGGGGCTAAGAAGGGGCCATTGGACAGACATCTATAAGCTGGGGAGGGAATCGGGGTGAAGAAAAGATGGTTGTGCAAGCAATCTCCACTCTGCAGATGTTTGGAATGATGGCAAAGGAAAAGCTGAAATAGCCCAGGAGACTAGAACATCCCCGGATGTTCTTTAGGCTCTAAAGAAAGACCCAAGAGAGCAAAAGAAACTGGAAAGTGAGTACAGGGGCGATGACTCACGAAACTGTAACTCAGAGGCTGGGGGAAGCCAGCAGACAGAGAGACCTTAAAATGGGAGGCAGGGAGGAATGTAAAAGTGGAAAAAATATCAATAATTAAAGGTTGAAGGAAGAAGTCATACCATTTCCAGTCATCACTTTTTAAGTATATACACTATGCCAAGCACCTGACTGAGGCCTTATCAGAAATTATTTGGTGTCATTTCCTCAAACTTTCATGAAATACATACAGTCACTGCCCACACTTTACAGGATAAAGAAATAAAGCACACAGAGAGCAAACATCCCAGTACTGGCCAGCAGGAGAGGTGAGACTCCAGCTCTTATCTGGGAGGCAACCAAGTCCTAGTCTTTACTTAATGTGAACGGCTGCCCATGATTCAAATAGGAGGCCAGGGCGGTCGGGTGTGATCAGCAGTGAGAGAAGACTAGAAAGACCTCAGAACAACTGGTTTGAAGCAGAATAACCAGGTTAAACAAGATGAGACCTTGAAGAGACCAGAGGAAAGCCCTGTTACCTGGAGTCTTCGGTTCTTCTTCAGTGCTGAACACAGAAAGAAAAAATGTGTCTCTGACAAATGAAAAGCTGAAGGCCAGGACACTGCGATCTTCCCACCCGAGGTGGCTCAGCCAGCACCGGGGCACAGGGCTTTGGCTCCAAGGACACTGCTACTTCTCCTAACCTGGCCAGTGCACAAAGCCAGCTGGGAGTGCCAGAGTGCCAGAGTGCCAGGCCTCACAACACGTGGAGCAGCCTGGCTCCGAAGCTGCAGTGACAGGAGACCAGGCTCAGTAGGGTCCGCTCAACCTGGATTTCAGTGCCAACTCTACCCTTCCTGGCCATGTGCTCTTCGGTCAGTTGCTTACATTTTTCTAGATCCTCTGTGTACCGCAAAGGTGGCCACACCCACCTCACTACACACGGCAATGGTGTGAAGCCCTCACCACAGTGCCTGGCACCTAGTGAGGTCAAACAATGCCCTCAGTGGCTTTCTTGGGGAGAGCACGACTTGGAGACAGACAGCCTTGAGTCCTTGGCTGCCCACTCATTTCCTCAGACCTGGACATGGTGCTTCACATGGAAGTCAATTTCCCCCGCTCTAAACTGGGGCTAATTCATGGTGCTGTGAAGCTCAATTAGGAGGTGGGTGGGAAAGCGCTCAGAAAACCACAAAGTGCTCCACAAAGGTTAGTTATTTAATTCTGCCTTGGAACTAAAAGATCAGCTTTCTAGAGAACCAACCACAAAGAGTGAGAAGAGAGGAAAACAACTAAGTTAATGAATTCCATAAATCAAAAATGAGAAAGCTTAGAAGAAAATATGTACTTCTCTGAAGTAGAAGAAATGCACCTGACCCCACCAAGCATGTATTTTGAACCTGTTCCAGACCAGTACTTGGGCAAGCTCCATATGGGGACAGGGCTGAGCAGCTGTGTTCCCCATGTCCCCGCAGCTCCTCTCAATCACTTACACACCCCTAAACCGTGCCACCAAGCAGACGACAGACAAGGTAGCAGTGTGAGTGACACACCAGGGGGCACAAACAGGAAGGTTGCTCCAACAGCGATGATGGCTTCAGAAGCAGGTGGTGGTCATGGAAGAGGTCTATTTCGTCTGGCAGACGGATGAAGAGAAAAGCTGGAGCAGAAGCACAGTAGCAGAAGAGGTGTGTGCCGTGGAGAAAGGGCAGGCCACTCCTGAGGAAGTGTGGTGAGTGAGGGGCACGGGGGCCCAGTGACCTGGGGAAGCGGATCAGGAGCAGCGCGTGGAGGACCGAAGAGGACGGAGGGGTTCAGGTCTGTCCTCACAGCAGAGCCTTCCACCTGGCCTTGCCTGATGTGCAACAGGCTCCAGAGATAGTAGAGTTGCTTGATGAGGCACATTCAGCGGTTGGCACTTGAAGTTCACTTGTTTTTACCATAGCAGAATTGGCGTGGCCAAGAAGAATGGTTGCTGGCATCTTCCGTGGCTCAGGAAAGACTGAGCTGGAGGGTGGAAGGCGATGAGCACCGCGCAAAGCACCCACTGATTCTTGTGCTTCTTACTTCCCATTCAGTTTGCTTCCCTATTAGGTTTGAAATCCGGTACTGAGTGTTCACTTCAGGGCCCACGTGACCTAGCTAGCCGGCAGTATTTGCCAACTTGCCAACCATTTCTTCCCTGGCTCTCGTCTGCCCCGATCTCCCCAGATCCATAGAAGTAGGCAAATCCCTGCCAACATGTGGAGGTAGGTTTACTGGTTCCTTCAAGTTCAGTCTTTTGTCTCCTTGGTCATGGGGAGCTGTTCTGTCTGGATGAGTTGGCCCTTTGCAAATGTGTCACTGAACAATCGGCCAGGTTTCGAAGGATGTGTTCCCTTATTGAGAAAAGGTCAGATTTGCTGGTTATATTCAATTAGAGAATGATTTATTGCCTCCCTTCCTTTTGTGACATCCAAAACCATATGTGGTTTGTCAACCAAGAGTCAGTCACCAAGGCAGATTTGGACATGTAGATAAAACCCAAAAAAGTTACAAATGAGGCCATGAGATAGTAGGGGTTCCTCGAGTTGTAGGTCTTGGCTGGCTCTGCCCCAACAGAGCAGCAGCACAAGGAAGGAAAAGTGGTTCTAGGCTCATCAGACACTCTGGGAAACACCTATATTTCATGAGTGTAAGACTCTGTGAGCTGATTTAAGATTACAATTTCCTCTCCAGTGTCATCCTGTAATTATGACAAACACTCGTTAGAAAGCACGTAGCAGAGCCTTGGTTATGCCCTTCTGGGGTAAATAGGCATTTCTGGAGAATGGCTAAGTGAATAAAATTAGTGATGCCTGCTATTCAATTTTACTGTAACAAAACACCACATGGTTAATATATATGGACATCAAGGTAAACTAGAATGACTAATGAAAGAGAAGACACAACTAAAACAAAGTTTATAGAAACACGAACCCTAGGCCTAGCAATTTCATCAAAACCTTCATGCTAAGCCCGTATGTACAAACTATAGTACGTTTCCTCTTTCTCTTGCTTAAATTCTCTAGTGTCTTTATTAGGTTTTTACTGCATTTCCTGCAAATATTTGATTGTTTTCTATCTCAAACAAAGAATTGAAGGAAGAAGAATGGTTTGGCCATCTCTCTTTTGACACCCCCTCTTGTCCTCTTGTCATACTGAAGGAATCATTTTTGTGGCTGATCTCTAACAGCCATGCACCACAGTCATTAATCAGAGGTGTCAGTTTTTGTCTCATCATAATACCCCTGTTTTTGTTTCTAGTGATCTGAGAGAAGCCAAAACAGGAAAGAAAGAAGCTTAGGCTTCTTCTAAGCTTGAAACTCCGTGATTGTCTTTTGCTTCAACATGAGGGATTAAACGTTCCTTTTCAAAAACTAAGTTATTTGCCCCATCAAGCTACAGCGTATGGTATTCATAATATATGTTGGATAGTCTCTTACCAGGTATCATTCCCCAAACTGTTTTCTGTTAGGACTTGGACTTGAGAAACTGCATTTTGCCAGAATGGAATATTTGAAAGAATATTCCAAGACCATCGGAAGTTTTTCAAACAAGCATATATAGAGGCTTTTATTCATATGTGTATGAAACCAGATGCAACATCAGCGCCTCCCCCCCCATCCTTGGTCAGGGTTGCTTGTGACAGATGTGCAATTGTGACCTTTTCTATATGTGGGAGTAGGAATGGAGGGAGTTGGTAGCTGTTTTTTATTGGTCCATGTTTGCAATACATACTGATTACATTCACTGTGGAGAATTGAAGTAGATACTTAACACATTGTATTTTTTTTAACTTCCCATTCTCCTCCTTCCCTCTGTTTCTTGGTCCTCTCCCTTTCTGAAAAAGTGCTACCTCCTTGTTTCCTAGTATCTATCTTTTATTTTGTTTTTTAATTAGTTATACTTTGGGCTTCTCATAGAAGAGAAATTATAAGATACATAAGGTTCTGTGTCACATTTATTTTGATCTGCATCCTCTGAGAGGAAAAGTTAACTTGAGTTTAAATACAAGATAGGCATTCATGTTTTTAGACCAAGGGATAGAAAGAAGGCTTTGGAGGTAGAAAACTGTGGCCCCCGGAAATGGAAACATTGCAAGAAACATGAAAAGTGTGATGAGCTTCCCCATGGGATAATAGAAATTTCCCAAAGCATGGAATTCTGAAAACTATTACAGAAGTTGGCAAAGAAGATGAAAACCAGAGAAGAGAGTGAATACAAGAAACCTGGATTCTTTAGAAAATTCCAGAACACCTCCCAGAAGTCTTCAACACAAAAGGCTTGTGGCATCTTTGAGACAGGAGAAATGAAAGTAGGAACCAGGAAACTCCCCCCACCCCGCTCTGAACACTGCCAAAATAAAAGGAAAAAAATGAAGTTCAAGTGAAGAAAAGCAGAACAGAAGCCTTAGAACCCACAGTAAAACAAACAAATGTTAGGAATAATCCTAGCTACAAGGCATACCTTGAAGATTTGACAAAATCTAGAGATTCCTATCCGTCCTTTCTAACTCCCTAGTCTTTGAAATCCACTTGGCATTTCTAGCACAACCAGTCTGCCACTTCTGGCTTCAGCCAGTGCCTCTGACCACTTTGGATTGTTGTGCATTCTTCCAGGAGGCCAGGCTCCGCAGTGTTCATCATAATCATCTTAGTCTGGCCATACATCCACACCTAGCCTCACAGGAGCCTTTATTCCACACCAGCAGTGTGTCTCCTCCTAACTTGGCTCTCTGTGGTTTCTCTCCAGCCTCAGCCACTCGTCTTACTGCTGGTCTTAGTTGACATTGAGAAACCTTGTAAATGGTCCCTGCTTTACAATGAATGACCAGCTATCTCTGGAGTGATGCTGGGTGCCCAGAAGATTGGTTTTTGCTGGCATCTTTTCTTTTCCTGACAGTTGCTTTCTCACCTGGCCCAGTCTCATAGGGGCTGCCTGATCTCAGAGACTCAGGAATGTGTCATTCCTGGCCTGTGACTTGGCCCAGGCTCTGTCAGCTGTGTGACTCCTGGCGCTGGTCACTGGCTGGACCCTTCACTGACTCCTCGCAGCAGTCGAGCTAGTCCTCCAGTTCCTGGATACCTTCCCTAACGAGGTCCCCACTGCAAATTTCATCCTGCAAACTGCCTCTGCTTTGCATGTTTCTTTTAGTTTCCAGTTAGCCCACATGGCAGTGAAAGTAGGGCACTCCGTGCTCCCTCCTTCATGGGACAGTTTCAGCCAATAAATTATCCAAGCATGTGATTCACAGCACCAAGGGGTGACTAGAGAAAACAACTAAAAAGGAAGCAGGCCTGAAATCTCTCTCTAGAGATTCTTCAGAGTTCTCTAACTGAGCAGGCTTGTCCCTGGAATATTCACACAGCCAGAGATGTCAAGAGGAATCTGTCCACAAATACTATTGATATGCCTGACAAGAGGACAGAGGACCTCTGGCGACCTTCCAATGCCATGACTTTGGCAGCTAAATACTCAGATAATAATGCAAATCTCCCCGGGCGTGGTGGCTCACACCTGTCATCCCAGCACTCAGGAGGCAGAGGCAGGAGGATTGCTGAGTTCCAGGCTTGCCTGGGCTCCATAGTGAGCTCAGGGCCAGCCTGTACTACAAAGCGAGACCCTGTCTCAA
>PVIC010011282.1:0-41692 GCA_004025085.1 Thryonomys swinderianus
GTGATGAGGGGAAAGAATAAATATGATACAGAAAGAAAATAAAAGAGCATGTATAAAGGGGGGAGGAGGGGGGAGTGGGTAGGGATATGGGTAAAAATGAGAATTAACTTGTGGCATATACTGGTACAAATTTCCCAATGTTATATGTGATTTTGAGATGTATATAAATTGTACCAATAAAGAATTCAATTAAAAAAAAGATAAAAAAAAAGAATACTGCTCAAATCACAGGTATCTATTTGTCCCCTTCTCACTTTGAGGCAAATTAATCCTGAGTGAGCCTGAATGCACACTGACAGACCTAACAGAGAATGCATGGCTGAGCAAAGGTAAGTCAAGGAGCTTGTGGGAGTGTGTAGCAGAGGAATAGCTACTTAGTGAATGATAAAAGTGCTAATAGAATTATATAAATTTGATTCAAGAGTGATGGCTTCTTGGACTTTAAGTGATGACCTGATTCCACGTAGTGACACTGACATCACACATATACACTGGATCTAATTCATTTATCACCTTAAAAATCCCAAACCCACAAATTGAGCAGGACCTTAAAAGTCATGAAGCTTAGTCTCATCAGATGCTTAAACTTTTTCTATAACTTCTTTGCCAAGTGGTCAATCAACCACTACTTGAGCTTTTCCAATGCCAAGGCGCTCACTATCGAATGAATGAGCCCATGTTGGATAGCATACCATCATTAAGAAGTTTTCCTAATGTTGAGCCAATAATGATTTGCAGGTATTTTGATCCACTGGTCTTCATTTTCAGGGGATGCACAGAACCAAGCTGTTCTTTGCTTTCCATGTCAGCTCTTCAAATCTTTGCAAGACACCATAATTGTCATCAGACTCCTCTCTTAACCAAGTGAATTATTTCCAGTTATTTCTACTGTTACCTATACAAGTGAGAGTTACAAAGGCTTCTACATCCAGCTCATTTTCTGAATAGGCTCTGGCTTATCTAGGGGCCTTATACCCTATGCCATACACATAGATATAACATAAATGGTTGTGTGCAGGCACGGTCCACTGCTTCTTGTACTCTAGGTACTAGATTCCAATAGCGTGGTTTGGGGTCACATCAGCCCTTTGGAACAGCAGTGTAAGGCAGAAAGTTTTGACTCTGCATCAGTTGAAGTTCTGAAGGCCTTTGCTCACTTGCTGCTATTAAAGTGGGTCACCTTTGTGTGGTTTGTTGGGGTTTGGAGACCACCATTTTTTTCCTGTGGCATTTCATTTTCTTTTAATTGGTCTTCTGTGGCTGTCTGAGAGCCAATCACTCTGTGATCCAGTCCTCTGTTATTTGTGGACCTCATCACAGGCCATCAGTGTTTTCTCTGTATAACTCTCAACAGGAAAGAGAAAGGAACAGAGCACTGAATAGCCGAATAGCAGTGTCTTTTTTAAGACTTTAGTCCAGTCATCAGCATCTGTCACTGTAGACTCAAAAATGGGGGATTTCTCTACTTCATTTGTAGATGACAAAAAGCCTTTAGGCTTTAGAAAGAACTATTCTTTGAAAATACATTATCTTAGAACTCATATCTACTTGTTACTTTTTTCCAGTGGGATTATAAACCTTTACAAACTTTTGTTTCTTTTACCCTTGTCTGAAGAAAGTAAACCACCTTTTATATGTAAAGTGAGCCATTCCTTCATGTATAAATATTTATTGAGTGTATAATCATATACCATGTAGCATTCTAGGAACTGAAGGTAAACAATGAACAAAGGCAAAATTCCCTGCCTTCTTGGCCTGTCCAATGTAGTGAGAATCAGACTCTAGAACAATATTCTTGATGTACCAAGAATATGATAATAAGCTAATGCTTCTCTCCAAAGTAATATCTGAGCAAATAATCTCTTCACTCTTGAAAGAAGGCTTACTGCTTAGGAGGGGGTCTAAACTTTGTTCATTTTTAAGGACCCACATATACAGATAATTGTATGGTTCAGTTCAGCTGAGTGAATATCCACAAGGTGCCTTGTATACAGCCAGCACTGCCCTGGATGATGTCAGAAGCAACAGGTAATGTCTGTCATTTCTAACAAAGCTTACTATCCAGCTGGGGAGGCAAGCCTACCTTTAGGTCCCTCAACTCAGTTATAGGAATATAAGATAGAGAAGATCTGACTTGAGACTACATAAAGAGCCCATTGTGAGACTTTGAGAATTCTTTGCTCTGCTCTGGGGCTCATTTTCCTCTCACATATGAAGAAGGGGCTACATTGCCAATGGTTTTCAGTGGGGATGACAGTGCTTCCTTAAGAAGCATGAAGAAATAAGTGGGGTAAAGTTGAAATTGCTCTCTGGAATGACTGGGTATGCTAGTAGAACCTAATGGATGGGAACTAAGGATGAGCTATAGCATGTATTGCAAAGGACAAAGCAGTCCCCTATAGCAAAGAATGAACCTGTCAAAAATCCCAATAATGCTGCTTTTGTGCACCATTGATAAAAGTATCCCTCTAAGATCCTCCTCTATCCTCTAACTTAGTGATTTGGTGGCTTTTGCTTACCAAAAGAGTTTTATAGGGCTGGCGAGCTACCAACACAATCATGGACTACTTTATGGGGAAGACTCTAATGTTTTGTGGGTTATCACCAGCATCACAATCATCTGTGATGACTGATAAAATGCAGAGTACATGGTCCTACATAATGAAACATAATCTCTAATGAGGGCCAGGATGGTGGATTCTAGTCCCTACAAAAGTCTGAGGATCTAATGGGTAAAAATGAGAATTAACTTGTGGCATATACTGGTACAAATTTCCCAATGTTATATGTGATTTTGAGATGTATATAAATTGTACCAATAAAGAATTCAATTAAAAAAAAAGTCTGAGGATCTAGATCAAAGGAGAACTGGTCTTGTTCTCTTTGGCACTTATGAGAGAGCGGCTGGATTCCAGCATCACTACTTTCCTGCTCCTGTACATGGAACTTACCTGGAGCTCTTCAAATGTTGCTGCAGCCAATGTACTACAATTTACCCTTCCAACATGCTCCTCATCAGAGTTTTCTAGCCCTGCATTTCATTGTATTTGTTTTCTGTTTTTCTCACTTCATCTCAGTCTTCTGCACTGTTTTTTGTTTTTTTTGTGTGTTTTTTTTTTTTTGTTTTTTGAGACAGGGTCTTGCTTTGTAGTTCAGGCTGGCCCTGAGCTCACTATGTAGCCCAGGCAAGCCTCAAACTCAGCAATCCTCCCGTCTCTGCCTCCCGAGTGCTGGGATGACAGGTGTGAGCCACCACACTGGGCACTGTGCTGTGTGGTATTGATGGCTGGTGGGCGTGAGTCACCATGCCCAGCATTGTATGTGGTCACCGGGATCGAACTCAAGACCTCACGCTTGCAAGGCAGGCGCCAGAACCACTGAGCTAAATCTCAGGCCCCCTTCTGCACTGTTTTAATCAGCTTTCCATTACTGTGACCAAAGGCCTGATGGCAATCAATGTAAAGGAGAGGGGATTTATTTTGCTTCACAATTTCAGAGGTTTCAAGCCATGGTCACTTGATTCCCTTGTTCCTGGGTTTACAGTGACGCGGAACATCATGGCAGAGCAAAGCTGTGCACTCCATGGTAGGCATGAAGCAGAAGGAGAGGAGAGAAAGGGGCTAGAGATAAATCTATATATACATATATATACATATATACATATGTGTATGTGTGTGTATGTGTGTGTGTATATATATATATATATATATATATATATATATATATATATATATATATATAATGTTCAAAGGCATGCCCCTAGCACACCACACCACTTCTTCCAACTAGGCTGTGTCTCTCATTTTTCTTCTATTCTGCCACAAAGCTAGGGTTGCAAGTTTACAGCTAGAGTAAAGCTATTGTCCTAGAGGCCATGGAGCCTGGATTTTCCAGGTGAAAAACCCAGACAGCCATGAGACCAGAGTCCAGAAACTCTGACAAAAGTGTAGTCAAATCCACTCCTGGAGGCAACTATCAGCCCTATCTAGGAAAACACTGCAAAATAAATGATGTACTGAAGTGAAAAGGAAGCAATAATTTCTGCTTTGGATATGAAAGTCAATATATTGTGAAGAAATATGAGAAGAAACTACCATTTTTCTCAGCAATTACATGGTAACTAACCCTACAAGGTCATGATTATCATCCCCATTTTTACAGATGAGAAAATTAGTCTCTGAGGGGTAAAGCTCCCAAGTGGAAGAGTCCCTTCAAAGTCAATTATCTCTAAATTTAAAGACTCTGTTTTTTTTTTTTTTTTTTTTTTGCTTTTTGGAGACAGGGTCTTGCTTTGTAGTTCAGGCTGGCCCTGAGCTCACTATGGTGCCCAGGCAAGCCTCCGCGAGCTCAGCAATCCTCCTGTCTCTGCCTCCCGAGTGCTGGGATAAAGACTCTGTTATTTTGTTCTAAGAATCTGAGATCCACAAATCACACCCAGGGAAATCCAACACTAGTAAGAGAGCCTTCCGTGAAGGATCAATGTAACTGCCAAATAGGTCCACCTAAACATGTTAAAGAGCAAAGTATGTGTACTCTGAGCAGGTCTGCTCAAAACAGCCTCACTTAGGTGCTGCCACAAATTATTCCAAAGGATTAGGCATAATGCACAATGGAAAATGGTACTTCATCCATAAACAGGGTCGTGGTAGCTGAAGTCAAAGGTTAGCAGGAGAGAAAAGCAAAACCTGTAATGAGGGCTGCCACCTTGCAACTAGCAGAGAGACATCAGGCTGATCCAGGGGTGAGCAGTGGATAGCATGATCTGACTGGCAGTCAAGGCATTTGACTGGGTACAAATGCTCCCTCTGTCCCTAATTTCTTAATAGAAGCCATCATAGACCACTCTGGTAAAATCTTAGAGAGACTTTAATAACAAGAGAAATGACATTCTGCTGACATAACTATCTACACATTTGGTGAACATACTGCCAACATTCACTCATGCATTTAAACATGTGCTGAGGTGCTATTAAGTGCCAGATACCATGGGAGCGATGGAGAAGATGACACAGTCCCTATCACTGCCTGTGCGACTCAGTCAGGCACTTTTTAGAACATTCAATGAATTTGTAGTGATTCAATATTTACCTTGGCCATCAGACTGGATGATCTAAATGTATAAGGGGTGAATGTATTAGTTTGAATCACCCTAGCATCTGTAGCTCTCTCGGGCAGGACCTGGTATAGGTGACACAACAATTATAGACATATCTGTTTGTTTAACAATATATCTCTTTGGGGAGGCAGCTGGGAACCCAAGTAAATCAAGGATCACAATAAAATATTAAAGTGTAAAAATGATGGAAATGATCTGGGAGAAAGGAGGACTAAGGGAGTCCAGGGGAAAGAATCTAAAGCCAAATGAAATGAAGGCAGTCAAAAAGGTTTTCCAGTAAGAAGAAGACCCTCACACTGAATTTGAAAGGATAAAGTGAAGAAGAATGGGAACAGTCCTGGAAGAGAGAACACTAATACCAATAATTAGTACTCAGTGATTTCTCAGTTCAGGCAGATGGTTAGATTTGAGCCAGTCAGAAGGATGGAGGCAGCTATGTCTTGTGTCCTGCGCACGTGTATGGGCTGTTTTGTGGTATAATGTGACATGCTGAGCAGGAAGGTAAGTGATGTCACAAGGGAACAACCCCAGATCCTCTGTGGCTTAGTCACAGTAAGTTTTGACCAATAGGTTTTCTCTTCATGTATTCAAGGTAGTCTGGGCCTCTGGATGATTTGTTGACCCATCTGCTTCCTGATCCATAGGAATATGATCTGCTTAAGGGCAGCCATTTGTTAAAAGGGTTCACCGAGTCTTTGTGTTTCCTACATTGAGAGGTGTCATCTCATTGGGTCTTTTGAATGTGCTGTGGCCCTCAGTGACTTGTGTGACTAGTAGAATGGAGTAGATGAGCAGTTCTGGGCCTTCAGAAAATGGGTCACAAAAGCTTAGGACTTTTCCATCTGGTTCACTGGAATACTAGCACTTGGAGACCTAAGCTGCCATATAAAGATGTGATGAATGTCTGAAGCGATAGATACGCCACTTATCCTCATCTGATCATCACACACTGTGCACATTATTGAAGTGTTACAATGTACCCCACAAAGTACACACAATTACAATTTGTCAGTTAAAAATATATTTAAAAGTAAGTTCAATCACCTTGAGACTGCCATGCTGGTAAGGCCGTGTGTGAATGCTCTGGTTAACCCTTACAGCTGAGCCTAGTCTTGCAACCACCCCTGCCAAGGCATGAAGATGTGGCAGGTCCTCTAGGTCAGCCTAGAGCCAGCTGAGTACTGTTGAGGGATCTACACTGATCAGAAGAACCACTCAACTGAGCCTTGCCTGAACTTCTGAATTGTGGGATACAGTAAAATGGCTGTTGCGTTAGGCCACTAAGTTTTGAGGGTGGTTTATTCCAGAGCTATGAACCAGAGGAACACTGATATCATGGCTGCCATGATATCAATAGTGCTGCTGGTATTCTCTGGAATGTAGTCAACGTTCAGGACAAATTTGCTGATTGAGGAATGAATGCTAGGGAGAAAGAGCTATCATAAAAACAAAAAGATGCATAAGAGTGGTGGTTATACGTGGGACAATTTCATATAAATGAGGAAAATCCTCTAAATAATATGGTGCCTACTCTGGGAAGCTTACTAGTGCAGACATGTTATGTAAATTCTGGGGAAATAAAAATAGAAAAAGCAAAATTTTATGCTATTCTCCTTACCATAAACTTCAACTATATCCAAGAGCTACATCTTTATCCCAAGAATTAGAATTTGTCAATTAGAATTAATATGCTTTTCCTTCTCTTCACTGAAAAAAACCTTTGCAGTTTCTGAGAAAATATTAACTCAAACAAGGCCCACTAGAAACTGTGAACAAGAGAAGTCTCCAAAATGAATGGGCTTTCAAGTGGCTTCAGAGCCACCACTATCATGTAAAGTATTAGGCACATAGATGATGCCGCCTAATGGAAATACAGTAATATGACCTGGATTCTAAATGAAACTATGTTTTACTTCCCTTACCTTAAACTGCCTGATGTTTAGACCTGAATTCAATCAGTAGCCTATTGTTTTCTGCTTCCTGGGAAGCAAGTAGCAGCTGAAGGGAGAGCTGGGGAAGAATTGGGTGGGGTTGGAAATCTGAATCTTAGCAGGACTCTTAAGAATTTTCTTTCCCATTTTATCCACCTCTGTCTGACTCTGATGTTATCAGTAATCTCCCATGACAGAGAAAACCCAGACTTCCTCAATGAGCTCAACTACCTGCTTCAGCAAAATGAAGAGACAAGCTGCTCCACAGAAACCTTGCTCCTGTGTGTGAGTCCAAGGAAACTCAAACAAAAATCATACTGGCAGACTGTTTTCATTTCTGCCTTTCTCTACCTGGCTAAGAAGCAAAGTTGAGGGGAAAGAATAAACATGATTTGTAAAGAAAAAGAAATAGCATGTATATAAGGGATGGGGGTTGTGGGTGGGTAGGCATATGGGTAAAAATGAGAATTAACTTCTGTCATATACTGGTACAAATTCCCCAATGTTGAGTGTGATTGTGAGCTGTATATAAAATGTACCAATAAAGAATTCAATTAAGAAAAAAAGAAAGAAAGAAACAAAGTTGATGGTGATCCCGGCCAGTCCATCCAAAATCTGGAATGGACAGGATGCCCTTATAGTCAATGAATAGACAAAGGAAAGTCAAACCACTTGGGTTTTGTTGTTGTTGTACTAGGGATCAAACTCAAGACCTTGCGCTTGTGAGGCAGGCCCAAGAACCACTGAGCTAAATCCTCAGCCGTCCAACTACTTTTGATAGATTCAAAGACATCAGCTAACCAGCACTAACAAAGCAGATGATGATCTGTTCAGGGGGCAGAGCATAAAACAAACTTACTTTAATTTTCTGAAATCCAGAGTTTGAGTTGCTCTGGATTGGTTTCCAAATGGCACAGATGTTAAAAGCTTGAACCTGGCTTTCGCTACCTTCCACTGTTTATCTGGATTCCCCAATTCCTTCTAAACTATACCTTTAAGTTTCTGCTAAGATTTGGAGAATTTTGAAACAAGAAACTAATGACCTTCTTATTCTAGTACTGGAAGGCAACACTGGACAGTTTTATAAATGCATACTATAAACATAAATAAACTATGAATGATGAGTCAGGAATCCTGGACTCTACTCAGTTTATGCCATTAACTGACCCTATTACCCTAAAACTAGCCCTCTTCCTTGTCTGAGCTCAAGTTTCCTCACCTGAAATGAGGAGCATGGAAGACAGTTTTGTTTTGTTTTGTTTTTCTTTTTGAGAGAGGGTCTCACTTTGTAGTTCAGGCTGGCCCTGACCTACTATGTAGCCCAGGCAAGCCTCAAACTCAGCAATCCTCCTGTCTCTGCCTCCGGAGTGCTGGGATGACAGGCATGAGCCACCATGCCTGGCCCTGTGGTATGTGGTATTGATTGCTGGTGGGCATGAGTCACCATGTCCAACATTGTATGTGGTTACTGGGATCGAACTCAGGACCTTGCACTTGTGAGGCAGGCGTTGGAACCACTGAGCTAAATCTCCAGCCCTGAAAGACAGTTTTTAAGACATCTAAAGACCAAATATAGTCAAATCTTCATTATTCAAGGCTAACTGCTATGAGTACAACTTCTCTGTGGGTTGCTTTGTCTTCACTTTTACGTGTAGCACCACTTCTGGTTAGTACTGTCCTTGATTAATTAGTTTTGCTGATATTGTAGTGTTTACTTTGTATTCAGGCATATCCTTGGAAATCTATGCACTTGACCACCACCTATGTTGTAAAAGAAGTCATGGAGGATGATGATTATGCCGTTTTTAGAGAGTTTACAGACAAAGCACATGTATCCCGAATTAAGTACAAAAGCACAATAACCAAATAACAGTGAGCTCATAGGAAGTGCTTATGTGGAAGACATCACATGGTTCATTCTAACTCTTACTAACAACAAAGATAACAAGACAGTGTGAGAGCCAAACCCTGTACTGGCCACTCTTCCTGACAACAAATACCGCACAGCACTTGTCATCTGCCAGGCCCTATTCTAAGTGCTTCCTGTGTATTAATTTCTTCAATACTTACTCTGAACACACGAGGGAGAAGGTGTTATTAATGCCCTGCTACAGATGAGGAAACCAAAAGACTGGAAGGTTAAATAACTTGACTGTAGTCATACAAATTCACAAATAACATAGCTAGAGATGAAAAAAACAGGAAGTCAGAGCTAACAGAGCCTGCAAGAAATATAATGTAGGGATGGTTTCAACTATAGATTAGCTGACAAGATAAGCTCAGTTCTACTGGCTTATCACAACAGTTTACTTCTCACTCATGCTCTGTTCAACGCAGAATGATGAAGGTCTTTGCCCCATTTAGTCTCTTAGAGACCTGAAACTGAGAGAAGCACCGCCACAGAGATTGTCACTAATCACCTTGACAGAGCATGCACACATTTGCTCTTTTCTGCTTCAGCCCAGAAGTGACACAAGGTATTTGCCCTCACAGCCTAATCACATGGCTCTATTTACTACAGGGAGCTTAGAAGTTTGTCTTTCATGTTCATAGGAGTGAACAATGAGTCAGTAAACATTACTAACTCCTAACACAACCTGCAAGTATCAAAGCACTCAACTAAATGTTTAGCTCCATACCTAATGGAAATCAGTACTCTTTTAGAAAAGAAGAAATAGCTTTTGGATAGTAACTGATGTGTCCACCACATACCCTCATCCTAAGATAAAGAAGCTGAGATAGAAAGTTTTACAATGAAGCACAAGACTCTTATATCACTTTGACCTGGCACAGCTAGACAGATAACTATTTTGTTTACATCTTAAATCCCTGAGAACAGGGACTGTGTCTTTCTTGTCTGTGTATCCCCAGTGTTCAGCACAGCACCTAGCTCATACCTATATGTTCAATCAATCTTAAAAGGCACAATAAACCATCTTCTTTTGTTTGTAAAGTAACAAATGTACCAATGGAAGCATTTCACTCCATATGATGAGTAACTGCCCAAGGCCAAAGTTTATATAACTATACCCCTGTAAGAGCTAAAGAACAATAAGAGACAAAACAGGAAAGAAATATTATCTCAGGTCCCATATTTAAAACTCAAGAGGATGTGCTCGCTTCGGCAGCACATATACTTAAAACTCAAGAGGAGAGCCAGAGATTTAGCTCACTAGTTCTGGTGCCTGTGGTGCCTGCCTCACAAGTACAAGGTCCTGAGTTCATCCCTGGTAACCACATACAATACCGGGCGTGGTGATTCACACCCACCAGCCATCAATACCACATAGCACAGTGCCCAGTGTGGTAGCTCACGCCTGTACTCCCAGCACTCGGGAGGCAGAGACAGGAGGATTGCTGAGTTTGAGGCTTGCCTGGGCTGCATAGTGAGTGCAGGGCCAGCCTGAACTACATAGCGAGACACTGTCTCAAAAAGGGGAAAAAAAAATCAAGAGGAAAATCTCACTTCTTAGTAAGGCTTAAAAGGCTTGAAAAGCCCATGGAAGTTTTCCGACTTCAAGATAAGTGTAGTTCATGGTTCTGGACCTTTCATTTACTCTGAACCTAGAGAAAATGGCTCTTCTCTAGGTACAATTCTGTTTCTCAACTCAGCATTGAGAAATCAGAAATGTAGTAGAACATGGTCAACTGTTCTTAACTAGTGGGTCAGTGATGCCCACTGTCTTGAAATAAATACAGAAAAAGAGGAAACAAAATGTATCTTCAGCCATTAACACAAAGAGGAAAGACTCCACCAAGAGATGGTTCAGGGCCAACATTATATGTCCTTAAAAAATTAATGCTATAATATTACTATACCCCACTGAATTGAAGGATTAAGCATAAGGGTTAATATGTTTAATATTACTTATGCTGTGAGTTAACTTACACATGATGGACATCGAGGCATCATATAGATCAAATGCCTCTCTACTTTAAATGTCACCAAAAAGCCTGCTGACATATACCTAAAAGCCTGGAGTTCAGAAAGAAAATAATGAGATCTCCAATCATATATAGAAAACAGTAAGAGGTAGGAGTAGGAAAAGAAGTGTAGGAGGCAGGGAAAACAAGTTGATAGCATTCAACAATGAACTGTATAACTGGACTTGTGTCTGACTTACCCAAATACTTTTAAGTAAACCCAACTGCCATCTGATGGAAACAGTAGCAATTCAAGTCCATTTGCCAGGAGGGCAAAGATAAGTGCTATGGGGAAAGAAAGAAAAATCACTTGGGATCTTTAAAAAGGGACCTAGCCTAGTGATTATTAAGAAAAGAAAAAGAAGAAAACTATTTTTTTCCTTTTTTTTGAGACAGGGTCTTGCTTTGTAGTTCAGGCTGGCTCTGAGCTTACCATGTAGCCCATGTAGCTTTGAACTCAGAAATCCTCCTGTCTCTGCCTCCCGAGTGCTGGGATGACAGGTGTGAGCCACCATGCCTGGCAGAAGAAAACTATTTTTAAAAGATACTTGACAGTGCCTCTTAGTGATCACAATATCCTGTGATGAAGGAAGTTATTTGGAAAATAATCAATAACTTTCTCAATAGCTTTTTTTGGGAAATAGTGGTAATCCCTATGTACCTTCTCCTCAGCCGTGTACTGATGACATAGGGCGCTCTGAGTTTCTTCCACTGACCATTTGCCCTGGAGAGTCTCTTTCACACTGAATTATAAAGGAAAGAGAAAAAAATGTCAAAAAGCTAAAAGCAGTCAGATTTCGCTAATAAATCTGAACAGCTAGCTGTTTGGTATCTCATAGCATTTTTATTTCATAGGAGACTGGCAAATCCCTTGCGGCTTCTCTGGTTAAAACTTCTTGGAAAGGGAAAGCAGAAACTTTGAATTCAACCTCAAGAGAACATTAAGATATCCATAGCTTCCTGTGAACGTGTATTTCAACTATGAGATAAAGTAAGCTATGTTTTATTCTTTGCAGCAAAACTTATATGGCAATAGTGGGGCCTCCTGAGACAAGGAGAATGAGCACAATTCGTCCCTAAAGGGGCTGACTAGCCATCCAAGTCACAAAATCCAAGCACCCATGACAAATGCAAGCTGGCTACTTCAAGTGGCAATCTTCTTAGGAAAGACCTGGGGCAGTGGTGATACTGATCATTAGTCAGGTGGCAAGCACCATGGATCCAAACTGTTTTGTTCAGATTGGACCCTGGTTGGGAGCAAGGCAGAGAGACAGAGTCTAGCATCCCAGAGAAAGGCCCAGAAAAAGTTTGATTTGTTGCCAGAACCTTGGCCAAGCAGGATAGCCTTCAGTGGGGTCCTGGAGTCCATCCTAGCTTCACCAGAATGCAAAAAAGAAAGCTTAAAATTAGTGAGTCTCCCTTGGTTGCTCTTATCTGGGACATCTAATACTTGATTGAGGTTTTAGACTAATCTAGAATTCCTTATCTATCAGAGGAAGGCGGAGGACATCTACTGTCTTTCCAATTTAGTACTTGGTATTTTGGGTACTGGGAGGTACTGAGCCTTCCAGCTGCTTTTAATTATCTATATTTGATCATTTGGGCCCTGATAATGAGAAGACAGGACAGGAATACAGAGTCCATCTTACCCCTGTGCTTGGCCAAGAAAGTCACCAATCCACTGCCTGGGGCATCCAGTGCCATGTAAGGGAATGGAATTCAGCCTTTGGTTCAGTGACCTAGTGCACTGGCTCACATTATATCAATATCAGAATGATACTAGGAGATAAAAATCTAGCATTAATGATTCAATGTTAGTGGCCTCAGAGACTGCCTCAACAAATGTACCAGATGGATCCACTCTCTTAGATTTAGTACTCTTCTCTCAGTAAACTCCAGGAACACCAAAGGAATAATTACTGCTCAGTGGAATACTGCAGAGTTCTAGCCAAAAAATAAAGTCACATCAATTTCAAACAGCAAATATGAATTTTTTGGAAGAGAAAAGAAGTTTTTTTCCAGAGGCAATTATTTGCCTCTTCAAAAATGTTTCCTAATATAAAATCCCACATCTCCCCCTGGTCTGTGGAACTAAAAAATGAGGAATCACAGCAGCACATCTGCATGCAAGTGGCTGGAAAGTGTCAGGTGGGACAAAGGAGAGATGGATTTGCACAGAGCCTTGTGTGTTGCTGAGATCTGAAAGCTACAAAGCTGGGAGAGGACAACCTAACTGTAAAACCAGGCCTAGGAAGATCTGCAGGAGCTGCCTAGGGGCAGCTATTGCCCCTCTATCCAGTGGCAATGGAGTTTAAACATGTGGATAAGACAATGTATCTCACACTTAATGGGCAACTTAATGGAATCTGAATCTTATTTCAGCAGGGCCAGTGTGGGGCCTGAGAATCTTCAGTCCTAACAGGCTCACAGGTAATGCCAATGCCCTGGGGTTTATACTTTGCGGTGTAAAGTGCGAGGTTGCTGTCTACAGGAACAGAGCTGAGAGGCTGAGGAGAGAGGATGGAGGGTGCTTTGCATTGAGCCTCTATTTTGCCCATTGGCCCAAAGGCCACCAAAGTTAGGGGTGGTCCTGCTTTTCATCTTTCCCAGGAGAAGTCCAGTGGGAGATCCAATCTATTCCCAGTCAAAATCCCTACCTCTCTCCAGGCCAGAAACCAACGTCTTCCCCCTGGCACCCTCTACAGTGATGGACATCAACCTGGAATCTCCACTGTCTGTTTTCCTTGGGGATTCTGTTTTACTACTCTGATGCAATGTCTGACCCTCACAAATCACATGCTCTACCGTCCTCAGCAAGAGTCTTCCTCAAAGACTAAAGAGTTAGAGCTCAAATAGTGTAGCACAGACACCTAGGATCCCAGTGACAATATACCCTCCACCAAGCCCTATTCCCAGCCTGAGATGGACAGAAAGATTTTTTATGTGGACCTGATCTACCATACTAACACATAATCAAAAAGCCCTAAAGTTCCAGCTGGAGGCACTACTAGTCCCCTAGCTAATTATGACCATCTATATGGCCATTACTAAACCCATGTGAGCAGGCCTGCATTTTTCCTGCCTTTCTATTGTTGTAAAGAGAAGGATAAAAGCAAAATAAATACAAAATATCACAGAAGGTGTTTAATTAGAATATTCACCTTGGGGAGCAATCATCAAATGTATTCCTGATGCATAGTAGTTCTCAAAACTTTTTCATTGTTATTTTGTTTTTATTTTATTACTTAGCACTTTATTAGTATCTACTCATTTTACAAACTATTGGGTTTTAATATGGTATTTTCATACATGCACATCTTTTTATCATATCCATCTACCTGTTACCCTCTCATAACCCCTCTCTTTCCTTTTATTCTTTTCCTCTTGTCTAATAATAGGATCCCTTCTATGTTCATGTCATCGTTTTTACATTGCACATATTGGGAAAAACACTCAATGCTTATCTTTCTGCATCTATCTTATTTTGCTTAACTTGATGATCTCTAGTATCATCCATTTTCTTGTAAATCGCATAATTTATACTTATTTATAACCGAATAATACTCCACTGTATGTATAAGACACAATTTCTTTATCCATTCACCTAGGCTGGTTCCATATCTACTGTGAATTGTGTTGCAATAAACATGGGTATGTAGGTATCGTATAATATGCTGACGTTAATTTCTTCTCGTAGATAGCAAGGAGTGATTTAATCAGGTCATATGGTAGGTCTATTTTTAGGTTTTTGAGGAAACTTCCTACTGATTTCCGTATTGGCTGTACTAATTTACATTCCTTCCAGCAGCATAGAAATTTTCCCTCTCCATCTTGTATCCTCACCAGCAATTTGTTGTTGCTGGGCTGTTTGTTTACTTGCTTGTTTTTGTTGTTTTGTTTTTGAGACAGGTTCTAGCTATGTAGTATAGTCCAGCTTTCAATTCATTATATATAGCCCAGGGTGGCCTCAAACTCCCAGAAATACCCCTGCCTCAGCCTTCTAAGTGGTAGGTTTATAGGCATGAAGTACTAGTACACCAAATGATTTTTTTTGTATTCTTGATAATGGCCATTCTGATGGGTGAGATTTACCTCAATATAGTCTTGATTTGTATTTCACCAATGAGTAAAGATATTGAGCATTTTTCGTATACTTATGGGCCATTTTTACTTCTTATTTGAAAAGTGTCTATTTGCCAATTTATTGATTGGTCTATTTGATTTTTTGGTATTAAGTTCTTTTAGTTCTCCATATATTCTAGATATTGATCTTATTGAGACAGTAGCTGTGAAACTTTTTTTTTTCATTCTATAGGCTGTCTCTTCACTATGTTAGTTATTTCTCTTGCTGTACAAAGTTTTGAATTTGGTGTATTCCCAAAGTGTGTTGTGACTTTCAGTGTTTCACCTATGTTACCTTCCAGCAGTTTCAAAGTTTCAGGTCCTATACCTAGGTCTTTTATCCATTTTGAATTGATTTTTGGTGCAGGGTGAGAAATACTAATCTAGTTTCAACCTTCTAGAAGTGGGTGCCTATTTTCCTCCAGCATCATTTGTTAAAGAGGCTTTCTTATCCCAGTGTAATTTTTTTCTCTCCTTTTTCAAGAATCAGAGTGTAGGTGCATAGGTTTCTTTTTGTATCATCTATTCCACTGGCATACATGTCTATTTATGTGCTATCACCATGTTCTTTTTGTTACCATGGATTTGTAGTATAATTTGAGATCAGGTATTATTCTGTCTCCAGCCTTGCTCTTTTTGCTTTGGATTGTTTTGGCTATTCTGAATCGTTTGTGTTTTCATATAAATTTTAGTACTGCCTTTTTTCTAGCTCTGTGAAGAATGTGATTGAAATTTTGATGGAGGCTGCATCAAATCTGTAGATAACTATTGGTAATATGGCCATTTCAACAATATTAGTGCTGCTGATCCACAAGCATGGGAGGTCTTTGCATCTTCTAGTGTCTTATTCAATTTGTTTCTCCAGTGTTCTGTAACCCTCACTATAGTGGTCTTTCATCTCTTTGGTTAAGTTGATCCCTAGGTACTTGATTTTTGATGCTATTATGAAGAAAAGTTTTCTGATTTATTTTTCAGCTAGCATTATTGGTATATAGAAATGTTATTGATTTTTAATACTGATTTTGCATCCTTTATTTCTCAAAATTTTTACAATGTGAAATCACTTACTTAAATCCAATAGTGTGAGGCTTCAAAGACTATAAAAACAAGCATAGTTTTCTGGCTGAAATAAGACTGGGTACCTCAGGGTGTTATTTACTTGGAACCTCAGTGATTAATACACACAAGAGGTCCCCAATGCAGGTCTGGAATGCCATTGCTGTTTCAAGGTACCACGTTTGAAATTTATCATGGAAGCCAATGTTGATGTATTAGCATTAGATTCCCCCCCTCCAATCTCACAGATTATCCCTCAGGCACAAGAGAAGCAAAAGAAAAAAAATAATTAAATGAAAAAAGAAGTGTGCCATAGTGGTCTGAGGAGTGGCTCATAGAGCTTCCAAATGTTTTACTAATATATCTAAAAGAAGCCCCATGATCATTTAAAGGACATAGAGAACAGGGTCCTGATTCTGCAAGCAACTCAGCCTGTGCTGTTAAATAAAGCCTCCCCCAGCTTCAGACACAGATCCAGACAGTCTTTGTCCAGCTCTGTCGCTCTGGAATTTTATGATATTTTAGGATTCCATATTTAAGTGAGGATTCATGGTCACATCATCCATCACAGATAGATGCTAGAGGAAAATAAAGAAAGGAAACCTTGATGCTGTTCCTGCTGGCATGATTTTGTGCTTTCGTTCAGAAGCTCAAAGCATTTTAATAACTTATTCTGTTGGATCTGTAGCAGGAAACAAAAAGGAAATTAATCTTGAGGAAATTTATGTCTGCAACCTTTGAATATCTCTTACTCAGTAAGGTTTCAGTTACTTTTGCAAACAGTTAGCCTTTACTGACTTCCCAATCTAGGAAAAGAAGAGTACAATTTCCCTGTTTAAGAGCAGGGAGGTGATGTTCAGGGTTTAAGATCAGGGAAATAGGGAAGAGGAGGAAGCACATGATAGCCTAGGTAAGAGATAGTGGGTATCTGAGGAAAGGCTGAGTCAATGGAGGCAGAAAGGAAAAGACAAATCTGAGAGACATTTAGGAAGATGCACTGAGAGGACTGTGTGCTTGAGTTCAGGGGGAGTTGGGGAGAGTGAATGCTGAGTCTCTTATTTCAGTGATGGCAAGCCTGATGGTGCCATTATCTGAGCTGTACCTCTGAGGAAGAAAAAGATTGGTGAGGAAAGATTGTAAGTTGGGATCGTGACTGTGAGGTGTCTGTGGATTATCAAGAAGAAATATCCAGCAAGAATTTCTGTATACTGGTATGTAAAGTCACCCAGTGTCAAATACAACCGCGAGATTAATTTGGAACTCTTCAGCATGTTCTAACCCTGCCTCCTTGTAATTCTACCACATTGTTTCATTTATTCTTTAAAGTACTTAGAATCCCTCACCCTTTGTCAAAACATTTAGAGTCCCTACTGTCTTGTTAAGCAACAGGATGCACAGGTGAATATTTCAAGTGATGATATGTTAATTCATTTATTTAATTATTCACTAATGTATTCATAATTCATAACATAACTTTGCGTCCCATGAATAAATACAATTATAACTTGCCAATTTATAATTAAAATAAAAATTGAAAGTAATTAATAAAAAATAGACATGGTCTCTGCCCTTGCAAAGCTTGTAGTCTAGCTGGGAAGATAATTAATGAGAATAAATGGCAGAAGCATGACTTTGAATTAAGATAAATATTGTGAAGAAAAAAATGGGTACACTGTCAAGAATATTACACGGAGAAAAGGAAAGCTCTCTGAAAAGACTTTTGAACCCAGGTTGAAAAGGCATTCCTGAGCAAGGGAACAGACCACATGAAACCTTAGTACCAGGAAGAATTTCCTCAGGAAGCTAAGAGGCACAACACCTTGGCTTCTATAATATGCTTAGAATGTTTCCTGCTGTGGTTACTGATATTTAAATGATAGTAATAAAATACTACAATAAGGGATGATCATAAAATTATGCCAAAGCCAAGGCACTTGATGCCTTTAAAATGGTGTTTAACAATTTTATGTTGTCACTGATGGGGCTAGATGCAGATGGTTATATTAGTCAAATGTGATATTAACTTAAGCAAAACTGTAAATAAAATTGCTACAGAGCTCTGCACTCTATTACTAATAACTCTGATTGCCTCAAATAATGGTAGCATATTGAAGCCTCACTCTGGGCAAAGTCACCATTCTATAGGGTTTCAGTCAAACACTGTTATTGAGGAAGCAATACTTAAAATAACATTTCTTTTAATGATTAAATAGAGAGTTGGCACAACTACAGGACAGAAAAAAAAATCTATGTAGCAATTGGGGAAAGGATAAGTAGGTAGTGTTTTGTAATTCTTTCCTGGTGGGTTCACAATTATTCCACAGCATGACAGCTAAAATGCCTAAGAAATCACTTACCTGAATCTCAGTAATAATTAGTCCCCTATTCTTTGTATGATCACCATGAGTTCTTTTGATCTCACTACATGGAAAGATTGAGTTTACCCACTTACAGTTCTAAGTATTTATTCCTCACAGGCACACAAAATTGTGCTGGGGGTTGAACAATTCCTGGCCAGCAGCATGTATTTTAACTAGAATGTTTAAGATGCATCAGTTGAATAATTAATGTATAAAATCTTTGCTGGCTGGGTAAGGAGAATGAAACCAAGCTTTATTTGTTATAGATATAAAATTAGCCATATTAAAGTCTTTCTGCTTTTAAGATGAAGCCTCTATGTCAAAAAAGTCAAAAGACAAAAATACTCATGTTTGTAGTGCAATTCAAAAGGAAACTAACAAAATTGTGTTAATTTGTTGTGCTTATAATTTGGCTGAAAATGATGGTGTTGCAGTATTACAATTTGGGTGTGGGACAGCATGTAAATGAACCCACCAGAACTTACCAACTATTCGCTTATTCCCTTGTTCGTGAAACTATTCAGAAATGTGTGATTTGCCTGTAGTAAGCTATAATTAAAGCTACATTTTTATGATTAAAGACTACTTTTAAATGAGCATTTTGAAGTCCATTGGCAGCCCCTATGCCTTTTATCCCATGCTGGCGGGACCAATAGGATGGGTAATTCAGAAGGGTAATTAATTGTACCACATTCCCCAGCAAATAAGCCATATGTGATGCTGGCAGAGGACAAAAGGTCTCCAGTTTAGGGGTGGTATTTAGAGGACTAAGAGTCTGTCGATGCCATCAGAGTCCCTGGAACTTGTTGGACTGCTGGTCTAATACTAATATGTAAGCTGTTGCATCTGCAGGGGCCAAGGAGCACAAGTGTTTGATTTTAATTTGTTTCCTGTCATTTCCACAAACTCTAAAATGTTTACTGTCTTCAACACCCTTCATTCTGATGAACAAGCTAGCAAAAGGATCTATTTATACTTAATTTTGACTCTAGAGGTTCTCATAGGTTCAGCTCAAATGCATTGCCTAGAATGTACTCATTTTTCTCAGGCAAAAAAAAAAAAAAAAAAAAAAAAAAAGCCTAGTGCCACAAAATTCTTTTCTATGCTTTAGAACTCAAAACTGATGTTTGTATAATATTCCATTTTATAAAAAATCCACATCTTCTTCGTTCAGTCTCCAGTTGATGGGCATTTGGGTTGTTTCCAAGTTTGAGCTATCACAGACTGAGCTGCTATGAACATGGGTGCACATATGTTGTTGTGATATGATTCTTTTAATTCTTTTGTGTATATATACCTAGCAGGGGAATAGCAGGGTCCAATGGGACCTTTGATCCTAGTTTTTTTTTTTTTTTGAGACAGGGTCTCTTTTTGTAGTTCAGGCTGGCTGTGAGCTCACTATGTAGCCCAGGCAAGCCTCGAACTCAGCAATCCTCCTGCTTCTGCTTCCCGAATGCTGGGATTACAGGCATGAGCCACCACACCCAGCGCGATCCTAGTTTTTTGAGGAATGTCCACACTGACTTCCATAGAGGTTGAACCAGTCTACATTCCCACCAACAGTGGAGAAGGGTTCCTTTCTCCCCACAGCCTCGCCAGCATTTGTTGTTGGTTGATTTCATGAAAACAGCAGCCATTCTTTGTCTGAGTGAGATGCATTCTCAGTGTTGTTTTCATCTGCATCTCTGGAATGGATGCACCTTGAGGACAGACTCATAAGTGAAATAAATAGGATGCAGATGTGTAATATTGTATCATTTCTCTGGTATAAGAAAGTGAAGGTGTAAATGAGTTCCAAAATGTATGATAGGTCTTGTAAAATAGGAAGAAAATGTTCAAAAAGAAAAGGGAGAAGGGGTAGGGGAAAGTAAAGGAGGGAAAGAAAATATTTGGTGGTTAAAAAAAAGGAAACAAAGTTTATGTATATAGGGGTGGGGTTTTAGGGAGGGCAGGGGAAAAGTTAGAATTAAGATGTGTCATGTAGGGCCGGAGGATTAGCTCAGTGGTTCCGGTGCCTGCCTTACAAGTGCGAGGTCCTGAGTTTGATCCCAGGAAACCACATACAATGCTGGGCGTGGAGACTCACGCCCACCAGCAATCAATACCATATACCACAATGCCAGGCGTGGTGGCTCACGCCTGTCATCCCAGCACTTGGGAGGCAGAGACAGGAGGATTGCTGAGTTCGAAGCTTGCCTAGGCTACATAGTGAGCTCAGAGCCAGCCTGAACTACAAAGCGAGACCCTGTCTCAAAAAAAAAAAAAAAAAGAGATGTGTCATGTATAGGTACAAATTCTCAATGTTGAATGTGATCATAATGTATATATAAAATATACTAATAGAATCAATTTATAAAAAAAATAAAAAAACGGATGTCTATGCTATACATTTGTGCCTTGATCCTAATCTTATATGTGGAGAAACTAGGCCCTAAATTTTCATGACCTATTAATGGAAGAATACTAACTATACTTGAAACCTTCTGCCTGCTCTTCCACCTTCAGGGAGGGCTCTTTCAACACTTTGTATCACCCTCCAACATCAGCCTAGGCAGTGTGTTGTATGAAGTACTTTGCTGGTATAGTGATCTATGTGGTTGTAAGTGAATAAAGGCCCCAGAGCTATTATGGTACAGATTGTTTACCAAGCTCCTTAGCCTTTCTGTGAGGGAGGTCAAAGTTTAACAATGTGCTGCATTAAGAGAGACACTGAGAAGCCCCCAAAGAAGTCGGACATCATGGTTCAAGTAGAGTTTAGCCAGCTTCGACTTGGCCTATGGCCCCATTGGTCTTTATATCTGTTATCACTAACCCTGTGATTTTTTTTCCAAGAGCCAACACTCCTAAGCTTCTCCAAATGATCCACTCACTGATTATTACTCTTTATGCCACCTTCCCCACTTCCAAACTTCTGTACTGCTTGTTCTTGAAAATTCCACCCTATTTTTGTCTCACCCTTCCACATCATACCAGGACCCAAAATCCAGGCCACCATAACCAGAATACTGCCTCTCTCTTAGTCCACCAGTTCCCATGGATGGGTGTGGAGGGAGCCAGGACCTGCACATCGAGGTTCAGACTCCAGAAAACTGAGTCACTCCACGTACAGGTGGATGAAGGTGCCAGCGAGCTCCCAGACCACTGGTGCCTCAGGGTGATGTGAAGCACTCTTTGTCCTTGGCTACTCTGCTAGTTCCTGTCCTCTAGGTAACTATGTTTGTACACGCCCTTGAGACTACGATATTTCCTTAAGGCACAGAGATGTCTCCTCCAGATGTAATCTCATTGGGTCCACAGTTCATATCCCCAGATCTCCTCCTCAAAGAAGGAGACTCCCACAGATGGGGCCCACAGATGAAGAGTGAGGTAGAGGAAATAAGAGTATTCAATATTTTTACTTTTTCAAAATATCATCCAGAAGATTCTTTCAACTACCCCTTGTCATAGGTACAGTTCAGTGAAAAAGAGAATGGAAATTACATTGGGGGCCTTCCAAAGTCTTAAAGGGCTTGGTGAATCATCAGACATATGAAATTGGCTTCTACTCACAATTAAGACTGAATGTATTTTCTTGTATCTTAGTTTTTCAAAATGGGGAACCTCAATATGGTCTACAGTAACTTTTTCCTAGCAGAATATGTTCTAGATATGAAATTACTATTATTTGAGGCAATTGTTTTAGTGATGTTTTTAAATGAGCCAGAAAGTCACCCCACAAGCACAAAGATAATTCCTCACCAATGTTATGGGTAAATATTTTTTGTTTAGATAAATAATATTTCCGTAGAGAGAGTAAGGAAATTTGGCCTTATTTAGCAAATGAATGTTATACTGGTGATTGGTAATTAAATACAGAAAAATAGAATTAAATCCATGCCATTTAAAAATCTGTGACCATTCTAACTTGGGCTGGCCTATTTTAACCTTTATTCATTAAAAAATGGCAACGAGTTTCCGCGTAAATTAAGAGTATAAACATGGGCTTCTAGGAGTTGTTTAACCCAGTTCAAAGAACAAATTTTCCAAGCTTTCTAACATTTATTTGCATATAGATAACTGCTGTGCCAATTTCAAATGATTTCACTTATTCACTGGAGCATCAGTCAAAACTTTGACTTCACAATACATGCTAGCTGTTTATAATATTCTTTATGCTCGAAAACAAGAAAAATTATTATTTTAAAGTTATCTATAATTGAGCATTGTCACAACACCGGGATACCCAACTCTCATGTCTGTTTGTTACAGAGGCCTACCTACTGCACAGACTTCCATATTTCTCCATTCAATTCTCTGAATTGTCATTAAAGACCATGGAGAAAATGTCTGCAAATGCCTGACACACTAAGACCTGAAGCAGTTTGCACCACTGCTAGTGGTATACAAATTGAGTCTCCACCACAGAACCAAAACACTCAGTGCATTCAGACATAGGGAAAAATATGCAGCTATATTTCTTTTACAATTAATAAAAGTACAATCAGTGCAATGTTTTTCAGAAAAAAAAATGGGTAAAGAACGATTCTAGAAACTCAAATGCTATCTGAATCACGAAGGGGAGCCCAGAGGTCCTGCAGGATGATCCATACTCCAGTAGCAAAACCCCCAGCATAAGCCCACTAGCCCACTTTGACCCCTCAAGAGCCTCAAAGCATTCCATCTCTCAGCGTTCTTCTTGTCATCCAACAGCCAAAGAACTAGTCTTTTTTTCATTTGGCTGAGATAGCTCCCTGCAGTTCCTACATACTGGTCCAGGTTTCTACAGGAGAAAAACCTTAATGTTTCTTTCTAAGTTCTTCCCATATACCTGTTTTCACTAGACCATCTCAACAACCCTGTGCAGCAGAAATTCCTGTGTAAGAAATGCATGCTAACAAATTATGCCACTGGAACTCTAAACGTAGAAATTCCTGCTATTCTTGTTTTATGGGTGAACAATTGGAGAAATTATAATTTGATCCCATAGAAGCAAAGTCTACTAAGCTTTAGTCTCCATTAGACTCACTAGGGTATTAGAATAAGAAAGCAGCTCAGCTCAATACAAAGTACACTGGTCTAACTGATGCTGGAAATGCCATCTGAGAAAGCATACAACACAGTGAAAATCCATTCTAGCACAATCAGTGCCAGTTTTCCAAGGACAAAGATTTCATAGCTGAGCACCAATGGGGAGGGGTCACCGAGTGCCCATCCTTCTCTCCATGGATTTCAATCTTAACCTATGCTCAAGTTTCCATGGTAAAGGTTGTGGAGCCTGGTGCACAGGTTAAACTGGATTCAACTTTCTAAGGACACAGAGTATTTCCTGAGCCTTTATGCTCCAGAATGTACTGAGTCCCCTGAGATTTTCCTGAGTTTCTCTTCCCCAGCAGCAAAGAATCTTAAAGGTCAGTCCCACTGACCAAATTGATCTTTGTCCCTGACAAACATTAGCCTATATAGTAGCTGTACTGAATTATAGTGGTTTCTGAGGACTTGTATCTTGTAGGCTCAAGGGAGCATAATTCTCCCAAAGTTCTTGGACTTTGGGCTTGGGGTATATATCAGTAGTAGTATGCTTGCTTAACATGCACAAGACCCTGCCTCACAGAAAAAAAATCATCACACACCAAAGTCCTTAGACTTAATGTTCTTGGGCCTATTCTAAGTTCTCACTCTCTGGTATGGAGTTGTTCATTCTGTTGGGGTAACAGTCCATAGACTGTTCTCAGAACCTCAAGATTTTCGGGTATCTAGCAAGGCCTTTATGTGATATCACTCCTAACAAAATAAAGAAATTTGGTCTTTCATTAGTCCAGATGTGACTCCTAGAACACAGAAGCTATCAGAACTTATGCTAAGGGTCAAGCAAGGAGAGGCTGAAAGTATTTAATTTATATACAGATCTCTAAGAATTTATATAAAGTCATATTCCCTGTTGCAGGTTCTTATCAGTCATCCCATCTGGATTGATCATCCCTACCTGTAACACACATCAAAGTTGAAGCTCTTTGATTTGGAGGGAAAATAAGAGATGTAGTTTGTATTCCCTTGCTATTTCCACACTAATGCTACGTAACTGGAATTTCACAATTTATCCTATGCAACATATAACAACATTAATTCAAAAAACAGTCGTTGGACACCTATTTTTCTGTAAAATCAGTCATAGTCTGTCATTACAGCACTCACAGACTAGTAGGGAAGATGAGTGTGTTAGTCAGCTTTGCCATTGCCTGGACAAAAACTTCACACACTTGAAGGAGGACAGGCTTCATTTTGGTTCACAATTTCAGTCCATAGTGGAAGGGTGGCTGAGAAAGAAAGAGCATGGCAGAAGCACAGGGTAGCAGATATCTGCACAACCTATAGCAGCCAGGAAGTGAGAAGAAAATGGAAGAGTCAGAGCAAGAGCTAAACGCTCTAAAGTTGCGACCAGAGTGACCTACTTCATCCAACTAGGCCCCAGCTCCTAGCAGCACATTCAGTTGTGAACTCACTAATGGATGAATCCACTGATGACTACAGTATGCCCATGATCCTCCCCAAACCTCCAAATCTAAACACATGAGATGAGGGTGATACTAGATCTGAAATGTAACAGTGAGGATATAAATAGAAGGATTTCAATAGGACAGCATATAAAATAGAGAAGAGTTCCTGAAGTGGACCTAGTTTATTTGTCCTAGAAACCTTGGAAAAGCTTTCCAGAGGAAAGGACAATGTTTTGAAGGGTGTCTGATGGTGCAGAAGGTAAACAGGCAAGAAATGGAGTCAGGGCAGAAGGAACATATTAAAAGACACAGCATGATATTGCTGGAGCCTAAGAAAAAGTGGGGTGAAGTGAGATGGTGCTGAAGAAATAGGAAGAAAGCTGATCAATACACCAGGCTGTGGAGCTTACAATATATCCCTTAGAAAAGTAAGTAGCTACCATGGAGACTCTAAATATTCTTATGTTTTTATTTTGTTGTTTTTGTTTTTCTTTGCTCTTTGCAGTTATATATTATGACTAAATATTCAGTTTAGAGAAGTCACTTTGTGTCCATAGTCTACATGAAGAAGATTATGCGGGTATCGCGAGAGACTAGACACAGAAAGGCAAGACTAAAGATCATACAAGTAGTCTAAAAGAGATAAAAGGTTGAACAAGAAAATAGCATGAGGATAAAGGATAGATTTGATTTGGTGAATGCTTGACTTTGTGGCAGAAGGAAGGAAGAAGAATAATGGTCAGAATTTTATTCTGAGACCTTTAGATGGTGTTATTGCCAACAACTGGAAATATAAAAGGAGAAGCAAGTTTGGGGCAGTTGAGGTGGGGAGATTTCAGACTGAACATACTGAATTTTAAAAGTCTTAAGTACAAATGTCCTACAGATAGTGAAAAAGATGTGTCTGAAATTCTCAGGATATTTTAGGACTAAAAATATATATCTGGAACTTGTGAGTGTATCAATAATAGTTCAATTCTTGGTATGATTTGAAAGGTAAGCAAGGAAGAAGGTATGCACTGATCTTAAAAGCAGATAGTGGGCCGGAGGGTTAGCTCAGTGGTTCCGGTGCCGGCCTCGCAAGCACAAGGACCTGAGTTTGATCCCCGGTAACCACATGTAATGCTGGGTGTGGAGACACGCCCACCAACAATCAACACCGCATACCACAATGCAGGACGAGGTGGCTCATGCCTGTCATCCCAGCACTCGGGAGGCAGAGACAGGAGGATTGCTGAGTTCGCAGTGGCTTGCCTGGGCACCACAGTGAGCTCAGGGCCAGCCTGAACTACAAAGTGAGACCCTGTCTAAAAAAAAAAAAAAAAAAAAAAAAGCAGATGGTCAAGAAAGAGGTAGGTCATTTGGTCATTTATGGTGCAGATAAAAATACCTTGACATATGGGCCAGAGATTTAGCTCAGAGGTTCCGGCACCTGCCTTGCAAGCGCAAGGCCCTGAGTTCGATCCCAGCAACCAGCAACCACATACAATGCTGGCCATGGTGACTCACGCCCACCAGCAATCAATACCACATACCACAGTGCCAGGCGTGGTGGCTCATGCCTGTCATCCCAGCACTCAGGAGGCAGAGGCAGGAGGATTGCTGAGTTCGAGGCTTGCCTGGGCTACACAGTGAACTCAGGGCCAGCCTGAACTACAAAGCGAGACCCTGTCTCAAAAAAAAAAAAAAAAAAAAAAAAACCTTGAGATAAAATTATCAGAGGTAGGAGAATCAGAAAGTAGAACTTCAAGAAAATCAAAAGAGGGCAGAGATCAAGAAGAGAGTAAAGAGAAAACAGATGTGAAATAGTCTGAAAGTAACATAGAACCTGGTAATGAATGGACACTTCCCTGTCCTACTTCTCTCATGATCAGATATTGTGCCAAGTTTAAAGATCAGGTGATGAAAATAATGGCTTAATCAAGAGAAATAGGGAATACAGAGGGAAAACTAATAACGGGAAAAAAACATGAGTTTCAGTTGAGATACACAGCTTCTGAGATGCCATTGGGATGTTAATATCTAGTATCAGATGGGAAACTAATTTCAGGTGGAAGGTCAGAGTTAGGAGTAAATACTGGAAGTCATTTTCAAAAAGGTATTAGTGGAATCCATGAAATTTCCATGGAAGAGAATACCAGATTGGAAAGGTAAAGAAGATATACATATGGCAAAATAAGCAGGTGAAACTATGTTTGATATCATGAGTCATTATAGAAATGTAACTCAAAACTCAATGAGATACCACTCCATGTATACTACAATGGATATAATAAAAAATAGTAACAATAACAAGTGTTGATTTGGATATGGAAAAAATACAACTGTCCTTTATTACTTCTATGCATGTAATATGTAAAATGGTACAGCCACTTTGGAAAAGTTGGAGAGTTTCTCAGAGTTAAACACAGTTACCATATGATTCAGCAATTCCACTGCTAGGCATCTACCTGAAAGAAAAGAAGCTGTATCTCCAAACAAAACATAAACAGATGCTCACTACAGCATTATTTATAGTCACCAGAAAGAAGCAAGTTCATCCACTGATAATGTAGTATCCTCATACAACAGAATATTAGTCATAAAAAGCAGCACAACTCATAATAGTTTAATTTTGGAAGAGGCTTGTATGCTCATTAGCAGATGAAAAGATAAAGAAAGTGTAGTATATATACACAAGTACCACTCAGCCATAAAGAAGGCTAAATCTGAATCGTTTGTAGGAAAATAAGTGCACTTTGAGACCATAATGCTAAGTGAGGTAAATCATACACAAAAGGTTGAATACCATATGGCTTCTCATATCTGAGCAACCTAAAATTGAAATAATTTATAGTGAAAAATAAAAGATATATGATAGGAAACAGACTCATGGAGAAAGGAAGGAAATTTAGGGTTGAGGAAGAAGAGAGGGAGAGGAAGAGGAAGAAAAGTAAAAATAATTAATATGCAGTGTGTATTTATACCAATATCCCACGATCAATGTATTTGTTATGAATTGTAAACATATAGCAATAATTTTTTTAAAAATAAAAAATCTTTTTAAAAGCAATGAGATGGGAAGAGTATATGGGAACTCTTTCTACTATCTGTTCAATGTTTTGTAACCCAATACTTTTCTAAAAGTAATCTATTAATTAAAGAAACAAAATAAAACCTCACAGAGAATGAAGTATTGATACATGCTACAACATGAATAAACCCTGAAAACATTATACTAGATGAAAAAGCCAGTCAAAAAAGTCCACACAATTTATGGTTTCTTTTATATGAAATAGCTAGAATAAGCAAATTTATAGAGACAGAAAGTAGATAAATGATTGTCCATGGCTGAATGGAATTAAGAGGAAATGGAGGGTGATGGCTAGTAGTATGGGATTTCTTTCTGGAATATTGTAAAATTATTTGTGGTGATTTTGTGATATTACAGAGCTTTGTGAGTACAGCACAAATAGCCATGTCTGCATGATTTGCATGTTGTACATATTAAACATAAATAATTTTGCAAAAAGGCTAACATTTGAAAAATCTCAAAAAAAAGATAGTTTTCCATAAAAATTAGAAAACTGAAGTTACAAAGTAAAGTATGATGGGAAAATTATGCTGTTAAAGAAAATTTCTTCCAATGATTGTTACAATGCCAAAAGAGTTTTAAGAGCGAGTTATTTCTAACTTACCAGGACAAATCATTTCTATGCTCTAAAAGGGATTCCAAGGATAGACAAAAGGAAAGAAATATGCCACATTCATATTATGAAGCTACTTATTTTTGACCACAAAACCTGATACACACAGAGAAACACACACAGAAAGAAAACAGAAGAGTAATTTCACAGATATAGATGCAAACATCATAAATAAATGGAGTATTACTTTGCCATAAAGAAAGAGGAACTCTAATCATTTGCAGGAAAACAGATACACCAAGAGAGCATAGTGTTAAGTGAAATAAATCAGACACACAGCTTAAATATCACAGTTTCTCTTACATGAGAAGCCAAAATTATAAATTAGCAAAATAAAAAATAGATATGGGAAATAGGGAAATAGATCTTTCTCAAATGGGAAGAAAACTAAAAGATAGGAAGGGGAAGGGAGAGGAGGGGAAAAAGATGAAAAAACAATTGAGATGTGTAATGTACGTGCACCAACTCCCCATGAGGAATGGGATCATTATATGTTACAAACATGTGCTAATAAAAAATCCCAAATAAAATGCAAGCAAACCAAACCCAGTAAGACATCATAAGCAAGGAGAGATTATTCCAGAAGTCCAACATAATAATAGGAAATCTATGCATATAGTTCACCACAACCATTAACCCAAGAAGAAAATCTGAAGGAATGTTAGGGAGTTAGTATTTTTTTTTTTTTGAGACAGGGTCTTGCGTTGTAGTTCAGGCTGGCCCTGAGCTCACTATGTAGCCCAGGCAAGCCTCGAACTGAGCAATCCACCTGTCTCTGCCTCCTGAGTGCTGGGATGACAGGCGTGAGCCACCATGCCCAGCACTGTGGTATGTGGTACTGATTGTTGGTGGGCGTGAGTCACCACGCCTAGCATTGTATGTGGTGACCGGGATCGAACTCAGGACCTTGCGCTTGCAAGGCAGGCGCTGGAACCACTAAGCTAAATCTCTGGCCCAGGGAGTTAGTATTTTAAGTTTACTTTCTTTACTTAAGAAATTAAGAAAAGGGCCAGAGACTTAGCTCAGTGGTTCTAGTGTCTGCCTAGCAAGCACAAACTCTCTGATTCAATTCCCAGTAACCACATACAATGATACCGGGAGTGGTGACTCATACTCACCAGCAATCATGCCCACACACCACAGTGCCGGGTATGGTAGCCTACACCTGTCATCCCAGCACTCGGGAGGCAGAGGCAGGAGGATTGCTGTGAGTTCGAGGCTTGCCTGGGCTACGCAGTGAGCTCAGGGCCAGCCTGAACTACAAAGCGAGACCCTGTCTCAAAAACAAAAAGAAACAAATTAAGAAAAATCACTAAACCAAAAGAGAAAATTAGTCAAAAGAAAAGGTCATGTGTAGTTTCACTAATAATTAAATAAATAAAATTAAAATAAGATACCAATCATTGGTAGTCAAACTGGCAAAATCCTCAGTGATAGCAAGAATTTGGGGAGAAAGCAGTTTGCTACACTCTGCTCTAAGGTGAGAACTGTGACAGGGTTGGTGATGGACACTCTGACTCTCATCCAGACCGGTTTGAGTGATGCCCACAAAACTCATAAAGCACCTGTCTGTGTGGCTAGTGGTGCTTTCAGAGACAACTGGATCACAAGGGATCCAACTTCATCAGTTGACTGATTCATTGGTGAGATGATAACGGCCTTTTAGGGACGTGGGACCTGTTCTAAGGGAGTGTATCATGAGGTGTGACCCTGGGGACAGTGCCTGACCCTGGTCCCATTTCTTCTACCCCTTTCCCTCTGACACTGTCCCTGAGATAAGCAGCTTCCATTGTTCATTTTCGACAGTTATGGACTGAAATCTCTGAAACCATGAGCCCAAATCAACATTTTTCCCCCCAGAACTTGTGCCTGTAAGGTATTTTTCTCCGGCACCAGAGAAGTGATAAACACAGGGTCTAAGGTATATCTATCAAAAGCCTGAAAAATGTACACACTGATTGTAAATTTTATTCATAACAGAGCTAGAGGCCTTCTATAAGCTTGGAGAAGGGAAAGTGCCTACAAGATACAAGAGGAAGTGCTCCTGGGGAAAGAATGATTAACCTGGTGCCCTTAAAATATGCTAATGCACCACGAGCTCTCAGGTGGAACTGACGCTCCTTCTGAGAACCACGCAAGTGCAAATAGCTGAATTCTAGCTTCTGGGAGGGGCTGGTCCCTGGTTCCCCCTCAAAGGTTCCAGATGTGAACCAGAAAGTGCCCTGAGTGGAGAGCCTCTCTTAGGAGGGGCGATATTAACTGGAAAGGACCAAGGAGCACGAGGCAGGAGTGCATAGGACCACTGCAATGGAACATTATTTTACCAGAAGACAGGCTAAATAAACATTGCTGTAAACGTTGGGACCCTCCATGCTGTTTTACCCATGTTGAAACATTACCGGTGTTGTTTTGCTGGAATGGTAATTATATTATATTTTTGAATTGCTCTTGTACTATCTTACTACTTTACTTTTTTATATGTACATATATATATATATATATATATATATATATATATATATATATATATGAAAATTCTCCTTATTTTTTGGAATGTTTTGGTTTCATTTTGCAGATCAGGTCTCAATTCTATGAAAAGGTGCACCTATTTTGCAAGCTTTCCTCCTTGCTAAAACACTGGTAGAACCAGCAGCTGTGTACCTAAAAATTTATTCAAAGGAAACAATCAGGGGCTTCTCCAAAGACTTAGCCATAGAATATTCATCTGCATTGTCTACAGTAAGGAAAACCACAAAATAACCTTAAATCCCAAAAGTAACAAATTGCTCAAATTATGGTACTTTTTTTTTTTTTGAGATAGGGTCTCACTTTGTAGTTCAGGCTGGCTCTGAGCTCACTATGTAGCCCAGGCAAGCTGCCAAGAACTCAGTAATCCTCCTGTCTCTGCCTTCCAAGTGCTGGGATGATAGGCGTGAGCCACCACGCCGGGCACTGTGGTATGTGGTATTGATTGCTGGTGGGCGTGAGTCACCACGCCCAGCATTGTATGTGGTTACTGGGATTGAACTCAGGACCTTGCGCTTGCGAGGCAGGTGCCAGAACCACTGAGCTAAATCTCCGGCCCAAATTATGGTACTTTTACACATTGAAATGTTATATAATCAGTAAAAGTAGAAAACAACAACAAACCTAAAAGGAAATTCAGAATACATTAAATGTTCAAAATACAAAAACTAGACATTCCACTCACCCCAGCTATTCCCTTTTTAGGTCTCTTCCCAAAAGAGTTAAAGACATCATATTACAGTGATCCATGCACACATGTTTATAGCACCACAATTCACAACAGCTAAATCCTGGAAGCAAGCTATATGTCCATTAACAGATGGGTAGATAAAGAAAGTGTGGTGTTGAAACACAATGAAGTACTACCCTGCTAAAAAGAGGATGAACTTGAGTCCTTTGCAGGAAAACAGGTGCACCTGGAGACCAGAATGCTAAGTAAATCAGATACATGAGCTTAAATATTGTGTGGCTTATCTCCTATGAGAAACCCAGAGTATAAAGTGCAAAAGACTGATAACAGGAAGCAGCAAGATGGATCTTTGGGATATGGGAATGGAACCAAGAAATGGAAGAAAGGGAGAAAAACAGTGGAAATGAGATTTTTAAAAAGGGAATTTTGAAGTGTTGTGTACATGTACCAAGTCTGTACAACACGATCATGTACTACAAATGTGTATCCAAAATTATATATTGTAAATGTATATGATAAAGGGTCCAAGAGATGCAATGGGGGGAAGAGAGAGCAGAGAAAAGGGATAACAAAGAAGAACTAAGAAATGCCTGTATGTGCATCAACTTACCACAATATGAATGTAATCATTTTGTACTACAAACATGTGCTAATAAAAATAATGTTGGTAGTGACACTAGATAAAAAGAATAGGCTCATCTTGGGCCGGAGGGTTAGCTCAGCGGTTCCAGCGCCTGCCTCACAAGCGCAAGGTCCTGAGTTTGATCCCCAGTAACCACATACAATGCTGGGTGTGGAGACTCACGCCCACCAGCTATCAATACCACATACCACAGTGCTGGGAGTGGTGGCTCACGCTTGTAATCCCAGCACTCGGGAGGCAGAGGCAGGAGGATTGCTGAGTTCAAAACTTGCCTGGACTACATAATGAGCTCAGAGCCGCCTGAACTACAAAGAGAGACCCTGTCTCCAAAAAAAAAAAAAAGAAAAAGAATAGGCTCATCTTGTCCTGTCAATAATGGAGAGTCCATAAAAAACTTAAGAAATAGAACACAGAATACAGAGACAAAGAGAATGGGTAGTTACAATAAAATGTTAATAGTGCTGATCTTGATCTCTGAATGGTACAAAGGAGTGACTTTTATGATCAAATTTTTAAATATCTCTGTTTTGCACATGCTTTAGATATAGCTATGAGCAAAGAATGGAATACTAGGCCACTATTAACAATCTTGAATTAGAAGAACAATATGAAGGACTAGAAAATTAAGTTAAAAGACAGACTATAAAAGGTAAGTACAATTTTGAAAATATGTAGAAAAAAACTTGAGCAAAATAAACCAAAAGGAACATGAGCTATGTTTTGTTCCAAGTAGTATAACCACAGAAAATTTGCTTATTTTCATCTTCTTGCATTTTATACATATTTTACAATATAATTTTAAACTTCAGGGGAAAAATGTGTTTCCATTTTAAGAGCAAATAGAGAGAAAAGATAAAAAAAACTACAGTAATTTTTTCTGCCACTGTTATGCAGTGAAGTATTATGTCTGAGCATTCTGGCACCCATAACTAAATCTTCAAATTGGTCCTTGATAAATAGGAGGAAATAGATTAAAAAGAAATAAGAAAAAGGGACACATATTGATAAGTTGTCTGTGTGATTTTTGAGTATAAACAGAAAAAGCTGGAAATCAACGTATCAAGAAAATAACAATGGCTAATTCTTGTTGATAGGAATACAGGTGACAGTTACTTTTGTGGGTGTTATTGTCTATGTCCTTTGGTATTTTCCAAATCTGAAAAAGCAAATGAAAGAGCTATGAATAGCTCCCCTCTGTGGTGTAGGAGCTGTGTGAGTACATTTGATCCTCTGGGAAGGTGGGAAAGCCTAGGCACTTCCTGGGATGGGAGGAAGCATTCACAGCTACTCCTTTCTTCTTCTGGTTTCCAAGGCTAAGTGCCTCACAGTATTTTCAATGCCAGGGAGCCCCTTGCCCTGTGGCAAGAGCCCCACAAATCAGGGTCATGGGTCTCTACACTTGCAGAACCTGCAGTCAGAAGCATTTCCTCCTTCCCCTGGCTCTATCTTGTACCTTTCATGCCATCTGCTCCCCGCATTAGACTGGGAGCTGCTGGAGGGTCAGGCAAATGTTCTCTGCCTACCCTAGACCCTTCCATAGAGTTAGATATTTAATGAATATTTATGAAATTTACAAAAGCAGCCAGGTATGAAACATCATGACATGGAAGTAGAGGGACATGGGTACCAGCAGCCCAGAAGCATTTCATCCTCTTGGAAAAGCACCTCCCAGCCCATGGCTTGGCCACTTTTTTCAATGTGCAGGGCTGCGGCAGTCTTGTGGGTAAGAGTGCCATCTAGTGGAATGGTATAGGCATAGGCAGTGATGACAGCAGGTCAAAAAATAAAAATAAATAAAGCTGTTTCAAACAGATCTTTGGCAAAAAAAAAAAAAAAAAAAAAAAACATACAAGCCAATGACAATAAATGGGGTAATGAGGTCTAGACAAAGTGTCCATGTAAGGACATGGCAGCGATGAGGGAAGGAACATGCCTTATCTCAGTGCCAATTTAAACCGGAGTTTCCAAATTCATACTTATTGAAAGTTCCCATGGACACTATGGCAGTACAATAACTCTAAATTTATTCCACTATTTTCAGTATTATCTAAGCTATTCAGTGCAGAGATGATGAAATTTGTCACCACAGTAGACTAGAAAGGGAGAAGCCCCTTTGCTAAAGGTTCATATAGTGAAAGGTATGGAAAAAACGTTTTCATGAAAGCAAACCAATTATTTCAGTATTTTCTGGCTGTTACAAGGCACTTGTTAGTTTTTGTAGAAAAAAACCTTTTAACAATAGAAAATCTCGGATCAAAATTGCACTGCACTTAGCTTTTTCCCTTGAAATTTAAATCAGAGAGCAGAAGTGAGACAGAGTGTAGGGAAATCCCTCTGCTCTTTGTAACATCAGAATGGAACACAGCTCCACTGCCTGAGCTCACATACAGCAGGCCCGAGAACACCTGTGGGTTACATACCTTGGACTCGATCTGTCTGAAGGGACGCCCTGCTGTCCAGACAGCACCTGGATGTGGTCATGGTGGGCTTAGAGCTTCGTGGAATCACAGAGGTTCAACAGTGCCAAAGGTATGACACCCAGCTTGAGAAAGCCCACTCTCAGGTAACTTAGAAAATAGAAACAAATGTTTTACTTCCTTTTTTTGGTTCAACTAGGAGAGATTCTAGCCAACATAACTAGAGAAACTGTGGGATTCAAGAGGCCACACTTCACCAGCTTTTAGACCCTTGTGTAAATAAGAGAGGTCATAATAAAATTGTACAATCTCTATAGAGCTTTTCACCTAATACACTGCATGTTTCTGCCTCAGCTACTTCCTCAGCACTGAGACACAATCTCCAACACACACAGTTCTAAAGAGAAAAGATTCATTTGGGCTCACAGTTTGTAGACATTTCAGTCCATAGTCAACTGGCTCCACAGCAGGCTGGTGTGGTGAAGGAGAATCAACTCATAGCGTGGTGGGTGTCAAGCAGTGATCAACAGAGGAGCAAACAGATCTATGTCCAGGCCACACCCCATGGATGAGTGCCAGACCCCCATGATCCAGTCACGTGTCCCAATCCTTGCCTATGAAGGCATGAAGCTTTGAGGGAACCTCTAGATATAGACCATAATACTAACTGACCTCTTTCTTTGCTTGTCCCAATTTGGCCTACAGATTCTAGCTATACTAATAGTCTTAGAATCTACCTCTGGAAATCTTATATTACTCCTCTAAGTCTACTCAAAAACCTTCAATACCAACTGAAAAAAATTGAGCACCTCAATGTTGCATTTAAGGCCCACAGAAATGTGCTTCCATCCTACCTTTCTATATATATTTGATATAATTTTACTTTACTATCATGAACCTGTGCTCTAGCCAAACTAAATTTCTAAGTGTTCAGGTATATTTTAATATATGTTTTCATCTTTCTAACAGTAAAAAAATCAGGTAGCCCTCACAGATCATTAAAATCAAGGAGAAATGCTATAAAGGCTAAATCCAGAAGAAAACCTATCCTCAGACTCACTCTCACAGAAGATACTGGCAATGAAGGATGAAGCAAAAGTTCATTCCTCTCAGCACCTGACCTGGGTTATTCTAATGCCTGCTCCTGTACTAACTCCTCCACTGCTTTCTTAATGTTTCTGGAATTTTGACATTAATTTGGCTCTGTTCAAAACAACTATCATTTTTGTAACATTCACCCACTCTTTCCTCAAAGTGCTGCAAGTTCTCAAACATTAAAATTAATTAAAATAAATTTGGTTGTGAGAACTTTAGAGCAATTTTGTGAAACATTTTGAAATCTTATGATATACACTGGAATGTGCCAAAGATGAAACTGAGAATCAGTCTTGGCTAATATGTTCATCTCTCCAAAGTTACTGTTTCCACCTCCAAATTGGAACTACGGATGTGCCTACTCTCTCCCAAGTCTCCCAGTCTGGATATTAAGAGAACACATGGCATATATAAAAATTTCTGCTTTCCCAAGAATAAAGAAGCATATATAATCCACATAAAGCAATTTAGCAATAATGCTATCTCCTTATGCTAGTAAACATTCTAAATATTACTAACAAAATATGAGACAAAATCACATTGCTTGACAACATAGAGACATGAAATCCTTTCAAGCTACAGAAAGACATTTATATTATCGAGCTTACCTGGACATTACAATGCTTGGGAAAGTACAGATCCAACATCCAACCTGAATTGCCCTTGGGAAGGAACTGGTCTTCAGGATAGGCTTTATTGTCTGTGAACAAAGAAGCCCCTTTAGAAGTAAGGATGGGAGTTTAGGACTTTGAGAAGATAAGATGTAATCATTTCTTCTAGATTCTGGGTATAAATGTTTCTACAGAGAGATTAGAAGGAAGCCCTGGAAGGAAAGGCCGGGAAAAAACATAAGGCTCCCTTGTCAGGAGTACATTTTGTCCCCACAAAGCTATTTTGTTTGTGATCATGATTTAGCAAATTCTTTTGATAGAGTTCTCTTATTGCAACTGTCTCTAGGAGACTGAACTTCTCCAACATTGTTCTGTAATGGTAACTATAACTAAGAGTTCTACAATTCACCAGAGTCCTAAGCCAGAGAGAAGGTAACAGATCATCCAGGCTACTGCTTTGCTTCCCTGATGAGGCCTATCTCAAGTGGTCTGGGAAAGAATCTAAGTCATTCTGAGAGAACCACAATGATGAATCTGTTATGGACCAAATACTTGTAACCCTCCAATATTTATAAGCTGATATCCTGACCTCCAATATGATGACATGAGGTGAGGCCTTTGGGAAAGTTTAGTCATAAGGATGATGGTCTCATGAATGAGATTCAGTGTCCTTTTTGAAGATGCCGGACAGTTAGCTCACTCTATACGTGGTATGTGTGTATTCAGCAAGACAGTATTCTGCAAGCCCAAAGAATACCCTCACCAAAACGTGATCAAGCTAGGACTCAAACTTTCAGACCAAGAAATGAGTTTCCTTTGTATATCAGTGCTATCATTGGAATGTGTACCTCAAAAGCTTGTGTATTGGAAGCAGACTTCTTTAATGCAGCATTGTTGAAAGGTACAGCTTGATGAGAGATGTGGAAGTGAGTTGTTATAAAAGTAAGTTCAACTTTCTCAGCTTTCTCTTGCTGACTTGCTCTTGATCTTTCACCTACTGCCATCTTATGTCACAGCATATCAGATGACAGCACCATACCATTGGCCTTCCCTTCCTCCAGAATTTTGAGATAAATAGGCTTCATTTCTTTCAAGATCACTCAGTCTGTGGTATTCTGCCATAGCAACAGAAAATATACCAAGATAATAAGCAACCCAGTTTATGTGACTTTATTATAGCTGTCCCTACCGACTAAGGCAGAACCCAAGAAATGAATACATATCTTAGAGCCAGAAAAAAGATGTCTGGAGATGACGTGTTTACTCTTTGCAGACAGCAAATGTATTGTAGTAATTTTCTGTTGACTTAATATTAAGAAATTATCAGTTAGTAACCCCAGCTGAAAATAACTGTGAAAGAAACTATACACATTGTACTTTCTTAAATAATATGACTGAATAACTTAAGATTCTATGACTTTTTTTTGAGACAGGGTCTCACTTTGTAGTTCAGGCTGGCTCTGAGCTCACTACATAGCCCAGGCAAGCCTGGAACTCAGCAATCCTCCTGCCTCTGCCTCCCAAATGCTGGGATTACAGGCGTGAGCCATCACACCCCACTAGATTCTATGAGTATTTTTGCACATGATAAAAATGTCAGCATAAATTAGTTGCTGGCTAACACGAAAACATTAGATAGTCCTTCCAGCTTTGTATTCATTCTTGTGCATTTTGTTGAGCAATTGCTTAAGTTATTAGGTGCCTCTGCTTTTATCCAGAATCATGAGTGATTTTGATCTTTCAGAGGAAGAACCCCTTAAAAGACCCATAAGAAGTCCTGGAGGATGGATTGATTGGCACTTGGTTTTCTCTAGAAACTCTTCTGTGTTCAGAGAAGTGGGTCTAGTTTGAACCATGCACATCCTCAAGCTGACTAGGTAGCACAACAGGAGGCTGTAACTCCCCCAGGTAAGAAGCTCAGCAAAACCAAACAGACAGCATAGCTCTAAACTTCAAAAAGCTTCATTGCTCTTCCTTCCCCAGTCACAAGGGCTCAGAAGATTCATATCCCTGGGAATTGGGGATGTGAGCTGTCAGTCGGGCACAAGGGAAAGATCTCTCACCTCTGAAAGTGTCCTTCATGCAGAAGCTCACAAGCTACCTACATGGAGCCATGAAAAGAAGATCACTGCACTGGGTGATATGTGAAATTCCACCTCTTGCAGTCCTGGTCCAGAGGATGAATTGTCCTAGTCCCTGACCACCAAGCACTTTGAAATTTGCCAGTGACTTTCTCTCTCCACCCCCAACTACAGTTGGTCTCTCAACTGCCTTATAAAGTCAATGCTGTTGGGATGACATTAGAGTTGAGGAAATTTATGCACATAAAGGTGAGCAAGTGGCCCAGGCTCATGCAGCTGATGAATAAGTAGTAGAACTAAGAGCCAAGCATTTGTTTTCATGACAGTGTAGGGCCTGTGACAGAAAATGGTTTGCAGTTTTTCTTTAGCCCTATCACCCTTTCTGGAGAACCTCCAGGTTTCAGACCTTGTAGAAAACACATTGTAACCTTCTCGTGCAAACTTTCTGCACAGTTGTGAAATACACAGTCAACAGTGTCCTTGGCACTGTGGCAATAGATACAATTCTAACTCTTGTGCAACTTCCTCTTCCCTGGTAGAGTCCTCATTACAGAGTCCTCTATTTCCAAAGATAGTCATTGTTCCTATAATTTATGGCCTGTGCCTATGTCTAAGTCCTTGAACACCAAACAGATCTTTATTTGTGCTTTACTAGAAAAATTAACCTACCAAGAAGAAATAACTTTGAATATCAACACTACTGTAGGCTTTATAATGACCAGAGGGTACTCTCGCTCATTCAGATCCTAAAATACAGAAATTAGAACTACTGCATATTTTTAAGTGTTTATAAGACACTAGCTTTTATCCTAATCAATCTATATTAAGTTATATAATTTTTCAGCCTCTCTATATTGAACCAGAGTTCCAGAAAGTGATGCAGTAATGTTTGGTCATATTTTTCACCTTTAAGAGACTTGCTGGAGTCTGAGTAAGCCCAATGGAGGCTGTGCAGTGACTTCTGCCACCTGCAAGCAGCCTACCTGACACCAGACCCAGGCCAGTTGACCCAGGGACCTCCATCCACCCAAGGCGGGTCTGGGTAAACCCCGCAGAGGCCACACAGTGACTTCCACTGACTGCAAGCAGCAATCCCATCTCTGGACTCTTGTTAGACGCCCCTAGCAAGCTCCACTCCCCCTGGGTAAGTCTGTAAGCACCGCAGAGACTACACAGTGACTTCCAGGCCCACCTGCCACTGGACCCAGGCCAGACACCCCCTTCAAGTTCCACTCCCCCTGGGTGAGTCTGGGTAAGCCCAGCAGAGGCTGTGCAGTGGCTTTCATGGCCTGCAAGCACCCCACCTACCACAAGACCCAGGCCAGTTGACCCAGGGACCTCCATCCACCCCAGGCGGGTCTGAGTAAACCCCGCAGAGGCCACACAGTGACTTCCGCCACCTGCAAACAGCTGGTCCACCACCAGACCCAAGCCAGATGCCCCCTGGGAGCTCCACTCCCCCTGGGTGAGTCTGGGTAAGCCCAGCGGAGGCTGTGCAGTGACTTCCACTAGACCCAAGCCAGATGCCCCCTGGGAACTCCACTGACCCTTGGTGAGTCTGGGTAAGCCCAGCGGAGGCTGTGCAGTGACTTCCACTGCCTGCAAGCAGCAGGCCTGGCACCAGACCCAGGCCAGCTGCCCCATGGGACATCCATCCACCCCAAGCAATTCTAGCCTACACGCCATTGGACTCAGGCCAGAAGCCTCATGGGAGCTCCATTCCTGTTTGCACAAGTCTAGGTAAGCACCACTTAGGTTGTACAGTGATTTACAGTCTTTGCCAGCATGATAGATATGAGAAAAAATATTCAAGAACCCAGACACAAAGATCACCACCACAGGGGAATTCAGGGAAAAGGGAAATGGAGCAAAATGAAGTTCAATCCCCAGGACTCTCTGAACTGGTAACAAAAGCAGATCCAGTAAAATGGAAATCAGAACTGATCTCTGAGATGAAAACAGAGAGGCTGTCCACAGTGAAAGGACTTCATTAAAGAAGAGATCAGGAACATCACAGAAGCTCAGAAAGGGGAAAAGCAATGGAACATTACAAAGAGCTTTAAGCAGAGGTCCAAGTGATCAAAAACGAGAATGCGAGTTCACGAAGTAGGATGAATGAAGCTGAAAACCGAATTTCAGACCTAGAAGACAGGCTCAAAGCCAATGAACAGGAAGGAATAACTTATAGAAAATGGCAAGGGACCATGAGAAATCAACCCAACAGCTCCTAGATGACTCAAAGAAGAATAACATCAGAGACAGTGAAAAAGCAGGAGACAGTGCAAAAGACATCAAAAAACTGTTTACAGATACAATGGCAGAACACTTCACAGGAATAGGAAAATAATTGGACATACAGAAAAACAAGGCATATAGGACTCCAAAAGCCTGTGATCTTAAAAAATATACACCCAGGCATATAATTATCAAAGTTCCAGATATCCAACAAAAGAACAAAATACTGAAAGCAGCTAGGGAAAAGAAAAAAAAAAACACATACAAAGGGAAATCCATCAAGATCACAGCAGACTTTTCAATGCAAACGCTCAATGCAAGGAGAGCCTGGAGGGCAGTGTTTCAAGCATTGCAGGAAAACAACTTCCAACTTAGACTGATGTATCCTGTAAAACTATCTTTCAAAATTGATGGAGAAATAAGATACTTTCATGACAAAGAATACCTGAAGAACTTCTCAATTACAAAACCTGTACTCCAAAACATTCTAAAGTATATCTTGGAGAAAAACAATGGAGGTCACAAACTCATGAGACCTAGCAGAGTGAATTTAGTGAGCAAGACACAAAACTGAGTGGAAAGGGGGAAAGCAAAGAAAAAAATGAGCCGAGAATAGAATAACACCATGACAGGTATAATTCAGAGCATATCAGTCATAACCATTAATGTTAATGGCTTCAATGGGCCAATTAAAAGACACAGACTGGCAGAATGGATTAAGAAAC